>JAGFMF010012149.1:4167-24667 GCA_019455555.1 Galemys pyrenaicus | reverse complement strand
AGTGGTGTGTTGAAGTCTCCTACTACATATGTATTTTCTTTTATGTCAGTTTTCAAAGATGTTAGTAGTTGTCGAATATATTTTGGTGCTCCTTCATTGTTTTAATCCATTTGATTGTAGGACTGTTGTCCAGCCTTTTATTTTTAGTCTGTGTTTATCTTTTGTAGTTAAATGTGTTTCCTGCAGACAGCAAAAGTTTGGTTTTTTTTTTTTTTAATCCAGCCTGCTACTCTGTGTCTTTTTATTGAGGAGTTTAGTCCATTCACGTTTACAGTTAAATTTGATGCACTGGCATTCATCTTTGCATTTTGTTTGCCTATTTCTGGTTCTATTATTTATCTTCTTTTATTCATTCTTCTTTGGCTTTAGTCCTAAGTTTTCTTGTAGGATTTTTTGGAGTGGGGGTTTTGTAGAAGTGAATTTCTGTAGACTTTGTTTGTCTGAGAAGTTTCTTATTTTCCCCGCTAGAGGAAGCAGAGCTTTGCAGGGTAGAGTATTCTTGGTTGGATTTTGTTGGCTTGGAGTTTGTTGCATATGTCCCTCCATTCCCTTCCTGCCTTCAGTGTTTCCTCAGAGAAATCTGATGTCTGCCTGATTCGTTTTCCTTTATTTGTGATCTGTCTCTTTGTTCTTGTCAGTTTCATTATTTTTAATTTGTCCTGGACCCTTGCAAGGGTTACTATTATGTGTCTTGCTGTTGGTTTATTTTCTTTGTGGTAATTTGGCATTCTTCTAGCTTCTTGTATGTCTATTTTCATTTCTTTTTTTCATGTTTGAGAAGTTCTCGTCAAGGATCTCTTTGAACAGGTCTCGGCTCCTGCTTCTCTCTCTACATTTTCTGGTATGCCTCTGACTCTTATATTACCCCTCTTCAAGGTATCAGATAGCACTGGAAGTGTTTCCTCATTCTTTTTCATTTTCACTTCTCCTTCCTTATATCACTTGGTTCTTTTTCAGTCTGTGTCCTCCAGAGTACTGACTCTCTCTTCCAGTTCTTCTATTCTGTTTTTCTGGTATATCTTGAACTCCTTCAATACTCTCTGATGTTCTCCATTTGTTTTTCTTTCCCTTTCTTCCATTTGTTTCATTTTATTTTGTTGGTTCCATCTCATCCATTCCTCATTTCCTTGATTATGATCTTACCCTTTCTACATTTTCTCTTGACTCTTTGATTGTTCTCATCATGGCCTTTAAGAGTTCTTTGTCTTTTAGGTATGTATATTCTTTTGTATTCATATTATCAGTATCTGGATGTTGATTTTCTTTCTCTGGTGTATTATTTCTGGATGAGCCTGGTTGATCATTGGTATTTTTCTTTCTTCTCATTGCTAATCTTTGGCTTTGAGTCTGTTGTGCCCTGTTATACTGGTGCTGGCGGGCATGATATCTGATTTCTCTTCCTGAGGTGAATGTTTGTCTAATTTCTGTTTTTCTGTGTCTAGATACAGGCTTGAGTAGTCTTCTGTTGTGGCAGATATAGATAGAAAGAGAAAGGGAAAAAAAAGAAGAACAAACAAACAACAACAACAACAAACAAACTAAACCAGCAACAAAAAGACTGAGAAAGAAAACCCCAAAAACAACAACAAAAAAACACGGGGGGGGGGCAAGGCTTGATCTTGATTGGAATGAAGTGGCAGGTATAGGGATTTTTCAAGTCCTCTGTGGTAGCTGTGTGGGTGATGGAGAAGCCTTCCTGATGTCTCCTTCCACCTGAGGACCCAAGAGACCCACTATATAAGGGCTAGCTCTATGAGACTCCCCTTAATGTCTTTCCATAAAAAAAAAAAGAAGAAAAAGGGAAAAAAGGAAAAAGAAGTGAGAAAAGGTAAAAAAGTATAGGAGATGAAAGGAAAAAAGAAATAAAGATGAAAGGGAAAAAAGAGAGGGAGATGAAAGGAAAAGAGAAAAGAAGAAAAAAGAAAAAAAGGAAAGGAAAAATAAAGTGGGGGCAGGGAATAAGAAGTCTCACCAGTCTCTGGGTGTGGGGATGTTGGGAGGGAAGGATAGCTGTGCCTGTTCTAGACTCTGGATACCCCCTAACATTTTCTGGATGTCTCAAGATTCAGGATCCAGATGTTTGATAGGGCTTTCTTTGTGTGGACAGTGGCTTCACCTTAGTGTGTGATTACAAGCTCTTCCCCACAGCCCTATGGTAGGGCATGGCCACATGAGGCATGGCAGGCGCAGGCACTTTTCTGTGTTCATCCTTGGGGGTTACCATTTCTTTATGGATGCATCATGTGGTTTCGCCTCTGTGATGGCCCTCTGGCATCTACTTCCTGCTCTGGGGCACTCCCAGACTGCCTTACCCCGGTGCTACCCCAAGTCCGGAGCATGGAGGACTGCAGCGGAGCCCAAATCCGAGCCAAGTCCGCACCCTGGGCCAACGTGACTCCTCCCTTTTCACTGCACTTGCTCTGCCTCTTGGCAGCAGTGATCTCTGACCAATCATCACAATCACAAGCCCTTGGCCCGTACTGACCCCTGTGGGTCCTGCGGCCCAGTGGAACAAGCTCCCAAAATGGCATCCAAGGGCATGGGGGTCACAATGGAATGCCACACTGAGCCAAGCCCAAGGACTTGACCCAGAGTAGTTTTGTTTCTGTCCCTGTGTGGGCCCTAGGCACTCACCTGTTGGCAATGTAGATCCCTGACCATCTCTAATGCCAGACCTCGGCTGGTGCTGACTGCCTTCCCACAACCAAGCTACCAGTTCCCAAAACGGCGCCCAAGGGCATGGGAGATCACAATGGAGTCCCAAGCCGAGCCAAGCCCAAGGATTTGGCCCCATGTGATTCTGTCTCTGTCTCTGCGCCAGCCCCAGGCACTCTCCTCCCCCAGTCCTATTTCTCCTGAGCACTATCCACCTGTCTTAAACTGTCTGTGGAGACTCCTGAAGGCACGCGTGCCTCTCTCGGGCAAACAGCTGGACCTCGCTTCTCCAGCTTCCTCCAATGGTGTCCGATATGCACTTAACCCATGTAGGACACTCACTCCTTTGCCAGCTTCCACGCAGCTCTCCAGTTTGAGGTCCTGGAGTTTGATGCTTGCTGTGGTCCCTTTCTGTACATGGTATCTCTAGCTTCTCTTTATGTTGGTTACTGTGTGCCGGGTTTGGAGGTGGGGGAAGGTGGAAGGGGGAAAGGGGCAGTAGGATTCCGATAATTCTCTCTCTCTTTGATGAGATTCTCTTGTTTGGGTAAGTTGCCAGTATCGTTCAGTTTATCCACCATGTCTCAGTTCTTGCAGGAACCTGTTGTATTTTTTTCCTGTCACCTGTTTCCTCTCGGACAATTATCTCCTATCATCTTTTCGCTGCCAGTTTCTCCCCTGTCTCTCAATTTTGCTGTTTTAATTTTAATGTGCTTGATGTAAGTCTGGGTTTATTTTTTCATGGCAGTCTTTGAGCTCTATGGATCTGAATGTCAGTTTCCTTCCCCAGTTTGGGGACGTTCACAGCTATTATTTCTTTAAATAGGATTGCTCCTGCTTTCTCTTCTTCTGAAATCACTATGATGCAAAGTTGATCCATTTAAGGCTATTCCATAGGTCCCTTATGTTGTCTTCATACTGCTTAATATTTTTTATTTGCTGTGATTTTTGGATGGTTTCCATTACCCATATTTCATCTCACTGATTTGTTTCTCAACCTCACTGAGTCTTCTGGTGAGCTCTACTATTTATTTTTTATTTTAACTATTGCATTGTTTATCTCTGTGACTTCTGTTTGGAGCATTTTCCTATTTCCTCTCTTTGATTTGTCAGGTTTTTAAATATTTTATTTCACTTTTTGGTCTTTGCTAGCTCTTGCATGTCCTCAGATATGTTTTGCCCTTGCATTTAAATTGACAGGGTGAGGGAGGACCTAAAAGGTCTAGTCATTGAATGGCTCATGGTTGTGAAACCACCTATATTACTCTTCTCTGGTGCTCAAGATTAAATATTTGTAAATCTACATGTTCTTGTGTGCTGTATGAGGTAAGCACCAACCCCAAGGGTTGAAGAAGGGGAAGTGCAAATCGGAGCACCTGCTCAGTTTTATATTTACTGGGGGCCCTACCGGTGTGGAGCACCCCTGCTCCTCAACTAGGTTTTCAAGTGTGCATGCCTCCACACAACTCTACTTCCTTCTCCCAAGTTTCCTAGGCTAAACAAACAGCCCTGTCACCAGTGTCCCCTACTCTAGTCCATAGTTCCTTGATTCCTCTCTCCACTTATCTTCTCCTCAATGAAGCATGAGTCTTGTCAGTGTCTAACTTGTTAAAGTTTGAGCTGGTCTCCACTGTCTAAGGAATGTTCCAGTTCTATGCTTAGCCATGGACTCTCTCCATATAGTGTCCCTCTGACTTTCTGTTCCAAGATACATAGCTAGTAGGGGCCAGGCCCTGCAATTACCACTTCTAAGGCCTGCAGTGTTTGCACTACTTTCCAGGGCCTGCTCTACCACTTTGGGGGCCTGCTGGAGCCTACTGTACCTGTATTACTTGCCAGGACATACTCTATTGCTTGCCAGAGCCTTCTGGGACCTACCATATCTGTTCTGCTTGCTTGGACCCACTCCAGTGTTTACTGGATCCAACTGGGCTTATTGTACCAGTGCTACTTGCCGGAACCTGCTCTGATGCTTTTTGTTTCCCCTTTCCACTTAACCATTGCTCCCAGTGTGTACAGTACTTGTATTTTTTGGATGTTGTTTTTCAGGAATTGTTGACTTTGTCATGCTCCAATTAGGTTGTGGGCATATGAAGAGATGAGCCAGGCTCTTTATTCTGCTGCCATCTCACTCCACCCTCTATCATTTTATTTAATGTAAGATTCTCAAAGAAAGCATTTTATTGGGACCAGTTCCATTTTTCCTACTCTGTAAACCTGTCTCTTATATTTGGGCCATTTATAATTCAGGTAACTATTTATATGTTCATCTGTCATTTTTTCCCTGTTTAATTAATATGCTTAATGTTACTCTGTTCTCTTTTCCTATGTTCTTCTACATAATTTGAATATGTTTTAAAGCTTACACCTTGATTTTTTGGTAGTGCATTTTAGTACATCTCTTTGAATTATTTTCTTAGTGATTGATCTATTTTTTTAAAAGATTTCTTTATTTATACATACAAGAGCTGGGGTACAGGCCAGTGTCCAGGGTGGTGAGAGGATTCACCAGAGACAGAGTGGGGAGCAGAACAGGCAGACTGACTTGAAATACACTGCTGAGGGGAGCAGCGGGCGAGGCAGGAGAGGTCTGCTGCGCCATGTATGTCCCCTCCCTGGCTGGCAGCAGGGATTGAACTCGTGTTGCAGTGACTGCGGGTTACTTCTTAGTGCGTTGCTTAACCCACTGCACCACCAGGGAGGCCCAGTGATTGATCTAGATGTTAAATATAACTCCATAACTTACACGCCTTATTGGTATGATACTTTATTATTTTATGTCAGTACAGAAACCCTAGTTTTTAGGTACCTATCTCTAAAGTATAGTTTGTTCAATATTTCCTCTACAGACATTGAGCACAATATCAGATTTTAAAACTTTTGGTTTACTTATCAAATATTGATTTTAAAAAATCATGACAAATAAGATAGCCCATTATATGCACTGCTGTTTTTATCTAGTACAATGTTATTTCCTTTCTGTTTCCAAGCTTTCTTCTATTCTAATTTACTGTTTTGAGAGCATCTTTTGTTCATTTATTTTTATTGTATTTTTTATTGAGAGAACAGTAGTTAAGGATACTTATATGATTTGGGGAGCATAAATTCAAATTTGTTAATATGTGTGTGACCAAAACATGATCACCAACAAAGGATCACTAATCCTCCACCATAGTCCATTAGAACCTCCTCCCTCTTTTAGCTCCACCAGTAAACCTCTCCTTTTAGTTTACTCAATTTTTCAGTGAGAATTATAAGGTTTATTTTGTCTGTTCTTTTGTTTTTATTTTCTTTATATTTCACATATGAAAGAAATCATCTGGTCAGTCAGAAGGAGAAAGACAACTGTCAGATGATTGATAGTTACTTTTTTAAATCACAAAATTTATTTAATGTTGTCAAATGCTTCATTTGCATATCTTGGTAGGAATATGAATTATATTTTTCTGGTGTTGAACCATCCTTACTTTCCTGGCATAAATCACACTTGACCATAATGTATGATCCTTTTAGTGTATGGTGGTTTTCAGTTTTCTAAGATTTTATTGAGAATTTTTGATCTATTTTCATCAGGTATATAGGACTGTAGTTTTATTTATTCTGATATTTTTGTCTGATTTTGGTGTCAGGGTAATTTTGCCTTTATAAAATATATTTGGAATACTTTGCTTTTCAATTTTTTTGGAAGTTTGAGAAATATAGGCATCAATTTACCTTTGAAGGTTTGGTATAACTCACATTGAAAGCATCTGGTCTTGTGCTTTTTTATTGTTGGGGGTAAAATTTTGATTATGCTTTCAGTATTCATGCTTGAAATTTCAATGTCCACATTTTATATTTCTTCTTGGTTCAGCTTTGGAGAATATACGATCTTAAGAAGGTTCATTTCCTCTAGATAAGTGTCTATATATAATCTATCTGCAGAGGAAACAATGCCATTTACTGGATCTGAAATTATCTAATTTATTTTCTGAATTAGAGATTATTTTTCACAAACTATAATAAAATGGATTTGTCTAGTGCATATCAGTAATAATTCTCATTCAAAGGCTAGAGTTATTATAAAGTCCTATTAGCAATAAGTAAAATGAACACTTTACCTTATATTTTAAAAGAAAAATTATCCTTCATACAGGAAATTTCAATCAGAAGAGGAATGTAATTTAGATAATTGATCTTATTTTCCATTGGCATAAGGAACATATCCCAGCTGCTATGCATAACAAAAATATATAGGTGAGTAGGTAACTAAGTATGTAGTTGTATAATTAAGTAGATATATAAGTAGGTACATATATAGCAATAGAGGTTTTATAAACATAGAGATTTATAATTATCTACAGAAGAAAATATTAAACTTTTAATTATTCTCATCAAGAAGGATGGGAAAGACTCAGAAATTACATAATTATAGACTGTTAGGATAGTAGAGCATCTAGAGACTTTTTGACCATTTTACAGGTGGGACAGCAGGGATTTGATGAAATTTTAACAGGGGTTATAGAGGCAGAGCATGAGGGGCTAAGCTTGCTATGGAAACAGACACATACCAAAAATTCTCAAATTACTTTCTTTTGACATGTAATCTTGCTTTACTTGGCTTCCCCTAAGATTTCTTTATCAGTGTGTTAACAAGAAGAATGCCATGATATTTTCTTTAAAATTAGCTGTTATTGAGGAGAATACATACATGGGTAACTATGTTTCTGGGAAATTCTGAGACTAAAAGAGGAAAAGGACTTTTCAAGGACACATAGTTAGGACTAAAACCATGGCTCTTAAATGAAAGACCAAGGTTCTTTTCAGTCAGTCCTAGTTCCTGTTCCTACCTCCCAGAAACATTGGTCAGTTAAATCCAAACTTATTTTCTTAATGTCTCTATACTGAAGAATTCATTCATTTCAGGCAGTGTGGCTCCTGCATCTGGTTTCAGGCCCAGTGCCAAGCTTGTACTGCTGGGAAACTTCCCAGACCTGTCTGTGGCTCTTGGCTAAGCTACTTAATAGCTCAAAGGAAGGGACTGGGAATCCCTCGGGATAACTGTGATTTGCAATCCATTTGGGAGGCCTGCTGGAATCCTTGTGCCTAGCCTACTCTGGAAAGAAATAAGAAAGGAAAAAGGAAGAAAATAAAGGCTAATAGGCAGAGAGACAGAGAAGCAGGTTTCTCTAAGTGTCCCTTCCTTCTAGCAGTCAGTGAATAAGACCATAAGATCCAATACTATTGGCTTTAAGGAGGCAAGGATCTGAAGATTGTTTGCTGGCTGGACTTTCTTTCTTCCTCCTTTTTCCCTTCCTTCTGCTTCTTGGGTTATGGTGACCCACTGTATCTCTCACAGTGAGTTTGAGGCAGCAGTGTCTGAGAATAGCACACAAACCAGCAGCAGTACTCCCCACCCTGAATAGGCAGGCAGAAGGAAAACTGGTGCATTCCACCCACCCCACTTCTAAAAGAGTTGGCAGGGGTGAGCACTAGGGTTTGGGGGAATTATGAACTTGTGTTCCTTGATGTTATTTGATGTTGGTTTTGGCTGCAGCCAGGGAGTTAAAAAGCACATAAAAATGAAGCTAATAAAACTACAGGGCTAAGGAATGGGCTAGGCACAGGCTATGGGCTCACAGAACAGCTCTGAGGATGAGCTCTAAGCTTTGGGTGACTGGCTCATCTTCCTTCCAGGGTGCTGATTTAGTCCAGGCCACTGACAAATGGTATAAATGAGTCTACTTTGGCAGCCTATTTTATCAGAAACTGTAACTAGCTTTGTATAAGGAAGACAGGTATACAAGAGATGAAGCTTTAGACCTCAATTCTGGTATCTATTAGGATAGGATTGAGGTTATATTCATTCCAGGTAGCATTTATTCTGTTTAGGATGAAACAATCAGGATGTTTCTGACAGAAAACTTTAAGAATAATAGTGAGAGCTAATTCTATCAGAAGGTAGTGGCATTAGTATGGAAATAAAGTTGTATGTTCTCTGGAATCTGGTCCAGGACAGGGAAGATACCTTATTCAGGCAGATGTTGAGAGACTCATAGATTCATGTGGTGGCAATGAAAACAAAAACTACAGTACCTGCTCCCTTATTACCTGTAGTAAGACATGAAAGCTAAAAGACTGTTCAGTGTGTTATACATCTGACATCTGTCAGGTGTCTCAGCTACTAGCTTGAGTTCATGGTTTAAACATTAGCTTGTGTTATGTTCCTTTAAATGGATGTAATGAGTGGAAATAACCTATAAATATTTCTTCATCTCCCATATGAGACCAGAAGGGAACTCTGTCACAAAGACAGGGATGAGTTGGAGGCAGAGAGTTACACATTGTTAGAGATAGTAATAATGAAAAGAGCATGAATTTGGAGTCAGACTGCCAAAGTCCTAACCTTGTTGCCATTCAACTATGTGCTTATATATTTGTGTATCACCTTCCTCTCAGACTTGGTTTTGTCACCTCTGGAATGATACCACAAATCTAATATATTTGTAAATGTGTCCAGAAAATACTCAGCACCCAGTAGATTTTTGTGCACCCTCCACTATACCATATTTACTAAAACCTAGATTAAAAGGACAAGTAGAGAGGTTTGAAGCTTTGTATACTTCATTACATGGCCATAAATGTTGGCAGAGAGAATGGAAATCTGAAGTCCCAACAGAGCCCCAAAAATGATGGTTCCCATAGTTACTCATATCACTGGGAGTGAACTAAAGGGAGAGAGAAAGGGACAGTAGACAGAAATACATCAAGTGTCAAGAAATTTAGATGATCAGAAATGGGCAGTTCCCATATAGTGGAGGTCAAAGACACTTTCTATTTCAGTGTAGGAGGTGGTAAGGATGGGAGATTGTAAAAGATGAGCTTTCAGTTACACAGTGCATTCTTACAGCTGTTGTTATCTCCTTTATGCTTCCTCTCAAAAATAGCTTTACCTCTGGTAATTTTCCCCTACCTTGACATCCATCTTATCTTCAACCTGGCAAGGGTCACCAAACCCTTGTTTTGCTTGTACAATATAAAAGCCAGTTGACTCAAGACCTAGACCACCCTAAAACAAAAAGCAACAAAATGATTCTATAATATTAGGATTTACTATATCTGCCCTGTAGTGACCAGCAGGAGAGTAAGAGTTGAATTAAATTCATTTAACACTTACTGAGAAATTTCAGTGACAACACTATGATATTATCTTGTTTGTAAGAAGGGAAAATGGGGGCCTCCCTGGTGGCACAATGTATTAAGTCTCAGCATTATTAAGTCTCAGCACTATGGAGCTATCTACAGCCACTATGGCACAAGTTTGATCCCCGGCCAGGGAACTGACCCACATGGCATGGCAAACTTCTCCTATTTCGCCTACTGCAGTGTATTTCAGTAGATTAGACTGTTCTGCTTCCCATCTGTCTCTGGTGAATCTGCTTATCACCACCACCCCTGAATCCTGGCCTATATCCCACCTCATATATGTCTTGTGTGCATAAAGTATATCCTTTATTTTTTAAAAGATTTATTTATTCATGCATACAAGAGCTGGAGTACAGGCCAGAGGCAGGGGGTAAGAAGACTCACCAGAGACAGAGCAGGGAGCAGAACAGGAAGATTGACTGAAATACACTGCTGAGGGGAGCAGTGGGAGAGGCAGGAGAGGTCTGCAGTGCCATGTGGCTCTCCTCCCTGGCTGGGGATTGAACTCACACTGCAGTGACTGCAGAAGCTCCATAGTGCAGCACTCAACCTCTTGAGCCACCAGGGAGGCTCTTGTAAAATAAATCTTAAAAAAAATTGAAAGGGAAATGAGGATCATAGAGATAAACTAACTCATCACAATAGCTGGTGATGGGACCCATCCAGTGTTGGGTTCCTTACTGAGATTCAGGTTTGTCTGTGATGAAAACGCCTAAAATAGTACCCAAGGAGGTTTTTTCCATGTGGGATTAAAAAGTGAGAAAGGCGGGCATACAAATTTCCTCTTCATCAGTTGAATCCCTATGTCTGTGTTCATAAACTTTGTCCAGAGTTTTGTTGGGCAAAGCCAGGGTCTCATGCACTGAGGAAGAACTCTATCCTTGTAGTGACTCAATGTACTCACTCATAGAATGCTTAAACCAAACAACTCTATAACAACTTTAAAGCAATTCTTTTTCATTCCTCCTATTGATATAGACTCATAATTCTTCTTTCATCTTCAAAGAAACAAAGTTCATTCTGGTAGTTTTAGATGCACCACCAGAGTTCTTGTTATAACTGCCTCTCAGACAGCTTTTTACCTTTAATTTGTAAACTATATACTTTTTTTAATATATTAGATTTCCTTAATTGTATTTGACATTATTTATAGTCCCCAGGGTGTTCCCACCACCATTTCACCCGTGCACCATGACCTCAGTCCCTTGTGGTCTTTCTGCCCTCATCCCAGTCTCTTCCCCACCCTCCCCACAATGTTCCCTTTGTTTATCTTTGACCTTCTGTTCTTGTGTTTTCTGTTTGCTTGTTTGTTTTTGACTGTAATCGCTCATTTCCTAGAGCTCTCTCTTATTATTATTTTATTTTTTGTGTTGATTTTTCCTTTACATTCCTCCTAAAAGTGAAGCCATCTGATGTTTTTATCTTGCCTTCTGACTTGTTTCACTGAGTATAATTCCTTCTAGTTCCATCCATGTTTCTACAAATGATTCTAGTTTATCATTTTGGACTGCTGAATAGTATTCCATCGTGTATATGTACCACATCTTCTTGATCCAGTCCTCTACTTTTGGGCATTTGGGTTGTTTCCTGGTCTTAACAATTATAAATAGTGCTGCAATAAACATGGGGTACAGGTATTCTTTTGGATCAGTGTTTTTGTGTCCTTTGGGTAGATCCCTAGGATTGGAATTGCTGGGTCATATGGTAATTCTATTTTTAGTAGATTAAGAAACCTCCATACGTCCTTCCGTAGTGGTTGGACTAACTTGCATTCCCACCAACAGTGTAGTAGAGTTCCTTTCTCTCCACATCCTCACCAACATTTGTCATTGTTGTTGTTTTTTTTTAATATGTGCCATTCTTACCAGTGTAAGGTGATACCTCACTGTGGTTTTAATTTGCATTTCCCTGATTATGAGGGGTGTTGAGCATTTTCTCCTGTGCCTGTTGGCCATGTGCATGTCCTTTTTCGAGAAGTGTCTTTTAAGTTCTTCTGCCCATTTCTTGATTTTTTTTTCAGTTTGTAAACTATATCCTATTCAGCCCCCAAGCCCATTGTTTCTCCCCAATCATGTCTTTCCCAGACACCTGCCCCATGTTATTTTCTTTTCTCTTCTCATTTTATTCCAGCTTTAAATAACATAGCCCTTTCCCCCAAGTTCAATTTTTTAACCTTTCTCACTTGAGGTTTCTGTCCAGTGGCCCTCTTGGACTTTTCAGGTTTCTCCCCTCAACTCAGTGGGTACCAAATTTTATGTGCCCATCTGCTTGTGGATTTTTCTTTCTTCATTTCCTCTATCTAGTCTGGAATTATCAGGGAACTTCTTCCAGTCAGCCCACTGGGGGATTCTAGGTTAGGAATAAAGCTGAATACCTCTATTATATTTTTAAGGGCAATATTGTGTTTACTTCAAATATACTGAAATGCTAAACTTGCAGCCCAAAGGGTTACTCACAATTTATCAGTACACAAGGAAGATGATATTCTGCAAAATTCATAAGGGCAGAGAAAGTCTACTTATGTTCCCTTGGGACATTAAAAGCAGACATATTATGGAGCTGGGCAGTCTTATGGTTGATTTTTGGCTTATGGTACAAGTAGGTGGGTGGCAATTATTGCAGTAGGAGGTGTGTGTTAGAATTATGCTTTGAAATGAAATGTTTGTATGACTTTTTTCTCCCATTTCCAATAAAATGAAAAGCTTTGGGATATAAATGCTATAACCTTAAAAAGATACAGTCTAAGCACGAAAGTGTTTGCCTATGCACTAGAATAAATCTTATAAATTAGAATCTGTCAGTTATAGTTCCCCATGGAAAGGTTATGCTGTACCTGAAAACCATGTACTACTAATTAATTCCATTTTGAATTATGACTACAGAAACAAGATAATGTGATGGGGGAGGATACTAGACTAAGACCTTCATTTGATGCTAAGCTCTGATTTCTGTGTGACTCATTTACAAGAAATCCAGCATCCCACAGGTCTTTGGTAACATGAGTCTAGAGGTGAGAAAATAGTCCAGGAGAAAACTATCTTGACTGCAATCATAGAACCTGAAAGATACAGGTTCTGTCCTCTTCAGGACAGGGCAAGGCAGGGAAGAATCAAAGGCTATTTCACTCACTGTGTTCAGGCCAGATCTGACTGTGGGTAACAGATAGGAAAAGTGGGAGGTATAGGAGTGGAACATACCTTCAGAGGAGAAAGCTGAAGTGGGAGATAGCTATGAGCATATGTTCAGAGCCCCAGACCTAGAGCTGAATAAAGCAGGGTGATCAGGCAGAAAGGCAAACTTACGCATTAGATAAATTTGAGATGAAGGAACAGAAAACTGAAATATAAGGGCTACATTGGTGTCTTTGTCTTATTCCTCATCCACTGAGTGTGAGAATCAATTAGCCATGAAGGAGACTAAAATTAGCCATGAAGGAGCCATGAAGGAAGGGGTAGTTAAAATATAGACACCCAAAGTTAGGGCCCAGATTTGAGGAGTGTAAAGATTTGTTTCCAGGGTGCATTAACAGGAAGGGGTAAACTTTTAAAAAATCTCTCTGTCTTGATCAAGATTGTAGGAGAAACTGGAGCAAAAATAGGCCCAATGATGAGGTCAAGAATGTGGCAAATTTAGGTTGGAAAATTGGGCAAGAGGGAAGCTGGGGCTTGTACTATCTTCATACCCATTCTTCACTTTATCTTCCATCTCAGCTCTTAAGGTAGGTATTTATCATCCCCAGTCTAGTAGAGTGATAATTACCATGGGCATTGGAACCAGACATAAATCTTAATTTTGAATTTTCTTCGTATACAATTTTATCATGTCTCTTTTATTCTTTTTTAAAACTTTTTTAAAAAAATTTATTTATTTATGCACACAAGAGCTGAGGTACATGCCAGAGACCAGGGAGGTGAGAGGATTCACCAGAGAGAGAGTGGGGAGCAGAACAGGCAGACTGACTGAAACACATTGTTGAGGGGTGCAGCGGGCAAGGCAGGAGAGGTCTGCCTTGCCATGTGGGTTCCCTCCCCAGCCAGTGGCAGGGATCAAACTTGTGCTGCAGTGGCTGCAGTTTGCTTTGTAGTGCATTGATTAACCCACTGCACCACCAGGGAGGCCCATCTCTTTTATTCTTAACCTTACCTCTCAGTTTAGTTTCCTTGTCTGTAGAATGGGGATAATGGTCCCTCCTTTCATATCAACATTGTTGTGAAGTCAATAAAATGATGAATAATAGGGGCTTCCCTGGTGGCACAAGGGGTTGAGCATCACACTGTGGAGCTTCTGCAGTCATTGCAATAAAAGTTTGATTTCCAGCCAAGGAAGGGACCCACATGGCACAGCAGGCCTCTCCTGCCTTGCCCGCTGCTCCCCTCAGCAGTGCATTTCAGTTGATCTGCCCTGTTCTGCTTCCAAATCTGTCTCTGGCAAATCCTCTCACCCCCCGAGTCTCTGGCCTGTACCCCAGCTCTTGTATGCATAAATAAATAAAATCTTTAAAAATGATGAATAATGATCTCAGATATAATGTTTAATGTTAGCTCTACAAATATATGTTGAATTTTAATATTTGAGGCAAAGTTTAGAATCTATTTTAGTTAAATATTAACCTTAGTACAATTCAAAGCTAACTGCGTTCTCTGCACAGACTCATAGCAGTAATTGACCAAAGCTTAGAAGATAGGATTTAGTAAAATTCAAAACTGAAGATTAAGGGAAGGCAAAGAGAGAGGAAAAGTAAGATTGGAGAGAGAATGAAAGAAACTGAACTGGGAGAAAATTATAGGACAATAGAAATGAGAAAGAAAAAGAGTATCAAGAGACATAAAATCAATCAAGAGTTAGAGAAAGAAAATATGAATAGTAATAATGAAAAGAGATGAAAGAAACAAGGGGAAGAGAAAGGCAGAAAGAACAACTCAGAAGGGAAAGGATAGATATATGAAAGGCATAGATAAAGTCAGAATGACAAAAAAGCAGAAAGAAGGATAAAAAGTAAATTAGGTCTTGCAATAAAATTTAGTTGTCATTTTGGCATCTTGTCCTGACACCTGGAGAAGATTGGATGGAAAATGAATCATAAAGGAAACTTAGTTAGAAGGTATATCATGGGATTCCTGACCATCTGGTAATATAATCAGATAGTAGCAAAATTTTTCAACAGGTTTTGTATGAGAAGGTTTCCTATGTTCTTACTGCTTCTTACACTAACCCTAAAACACCCTTTTTTGGGTCAAAGTTGTTCTACCAACTCTTCCCCCTTCCCTCTCCCTAAAATCCCACCATCTGTTGCATTTCTGAGTAGGAATTGAAGCAAACACCATTCTTCTTAATTCCCCAAATGAGAATGCCATACAGATCCTTCTAGAGATGAGGGGGGGGTGCAAGTTGCAGAATACTTGATCTCAAGTCCAAACACCCATAAGGTAGGTATAAACAAAAACTGGCGACACTGACATTTGCAATGTGTCTCTTATTGATGCTTAAAATACCCAGTCATATCTTTCTTCTCAGTCAAAACTAGCACACTTACCAGATCTTTAAAGGGGAATTCTATTAAGGTAAATAAACATAGAGGTGAAAATTCTTTGAAATACTCTCTGTTGTATTATTGGGTTATAGACTGCTAGTCTTCCCTTTAGCAATAAAGATAATGTGCCTCTGCAATAATGGGAGCATGTAAGCTCCAGAACTTTCTTTGCTACTGAATATCTTATCTACTAAAATAAACTGTTTATGGACATCAAATCAGAAAGAACCAGGGTGGTAGATTATTTGGATGCTTCTCCTCTGAAAGTGGTGAATTTCTCCCTCCAGTTGCCTTTGTTTGGTACTTTGTGTTTCATTGTTACAACACAGTTCTGTAGCTTCCTATTTACTGAGAATAAGGATTTCTCAAAGATCTATTTCATACCCTCTGTGTCTTCACTAGTCATCACAAAGCCTAACACATGACTACTCTGATGAGAACTTCTTAAATGTATGAGTAAGTAAATGAATATTCTCACTGGACTATATACCTAGTATATCAAATGAGATATCATTTAATCAAAGGGGATACCATTTCAATTTTTCAGATAACTTCTAATTATACAACTCGAGGAGTTGTATAATATACAGTGACATTATTATTTGTTTTTAATTCAAAATATAGCATCCGTTACTTATAATTACAGATTCTATATATTACAAGGGTCAAAGGGCATGAAACAATCATACACATTGATTATCTAACACACTAAGTGGAAAAATGTGTTTGTAGACAGAAAGCATAGTCTTTTTTTTTTTAAAAGATTTATTTATTTATGCGTACAAGAGCTGGGGTACAGGCTAGAGGTGTGGGGGGGGGGTGAGAGGATTCACCACAGAGAGCGGGAGCAGAACAGGCAGATCAATGGAAGTACACTGCTGAGGAGAGCAGCGGGCACAGCAGGAGAGGTCTGCCGCGCCATGTGGGTCCCCTCCCTGGCTGGCAGCAGGGATCTAACTTGTGCTGCAGTGGCTGCGGTTTGCTTCATAGTGTGTTGCTTAACCCACTGCGCCACCGGGGAGGCCCCAGAAAGCATAGTCTTTAACATACTCTAGGAATATAATTTCTCCAATTAAATTGTCTTTACCAGTAATACTAATGACATTTGGGTTGCCAGAGTCAATGGATACTTTTATTTCTCATCTTGATATTGATGCTCAACAAATATCTATTGAATGAGTACATGAATTGATGAGGATGTTTTCTGTTCTAGGCACTAAATTATGAAGGATAAAAATTCAGTCAAGTTATGAGGGATAGAGAATTGGTCAAGTAGGAAACAAGTCCTTGTAGATGAATAAAGAAAATTAGAAGAGTATAAGATTTTGAGGGTGAAGACTGTGATTTCAATCTTAGCTTGAAGCCATTCATTGGCTTTAGTGTGTCATTTGTTGATAATCCAAATGTTTTGTTTTGTTTTTATTCTTTTAACCAGAATATCCCCCATTCATTCAGTTTTGTGGATTTTTTAATTTAATATCTAAATTTTAATATATATTAATGCATTACATAAACTATCCTACTGAGTAATCAAAATGTAAAGAAAAAATTATCTTTGTTGAAGCATCTCAGCTAGTAAATTATGAACAACAGAATTAGGGGCTTCCCTGGTAGCACAAGGGGTTAAGGTGCAGTGCTATGAAGCTATCCACAGCCGCTGCAGCAAGAGCTTGATCCCCGTCCAGGGAGGTGACCCACATGGCACAACAGACCTCTCCTGTCTCATTCACTGCTCCTCTCACCAGTGTACTTCAGTAGATCTGCCTGTTCTGTTCTCCAGTCTGTTTCTAGTGAATCCTATCAATGCCCCCAACACCTCTGGCCTGTCCCCAGCTCTTGCATGCATAAATAAATAAATATTTTTAAAAGGATGATAAAATTATATATTATTGTTTTGAACTCCCTAATGAATTTTTGAATTGAGACTGATCATCAATGATTGTTAACACAGCAGAAAGACAATCAGATATATTGTGCCTCTGAGAAAAAATACTTATAAAATAATTTGCCAAAAAAAACCCATGAATTTTTATTGAATTTTATTTATTAGTCATTTATATAACCATAACATTGGGAGGAGGACATTTCATATCTTCATATGTGCACATGCTTCATTTAGCCTCCACCAAAATTTCCTTGCCAATGCCACAATTTCTTCCTTCCTCTTTTCCCTACTCTTTCCCCCTTATTCCCTCTGGTAACCACATATTTTTTTTTACAGACTTTAGGAATTATTTTTGTTGCACTTTGTCAATTTGTTTTATTTGGTTATTTATATTCCACAAATAAGTGAAACTATCTGATATCAGTCTTTCACCTTCAGATGTATTTCACTTAGCAAAATCATCTAAATATCCATCTATTTTGTCCCAAGTTGCATAATTTCATCTTTTTAAACAACTGAGTAGTATTCTATTTAGTATACATTCTGCAACTTCTTTATTTGGTCATCTATCATTGGGCATTTAGGTTGCAAACCTAAATATAAGCAAATCACTAGTTCTCACTAGCAATTTACAGATAATACAAAGGAGAGAGATCTTAAACTAGGGCCATATATAGAAACGTGGATGGAGGTAGAAGGAATTATACTCAGTGAAACAAGTCAGAAGGCAAGAGAAAAATATCAGATGGCTTCACTTTTAGGAGGAATATGAAAGAACAGCAACTACAACAAAAAATAAAAAAGAAGAAAATAAAAAAAAAAAAAAAAACAAGAGAAAGCTCAAGGAAATGGGCAATTACATCCAAAACCAAACAAACAGACTCAACAAGATCAAAAGGTTAAAGATAGACCAAAGGGAACATTGGGGGGTGACAGAGAGAGGGAGGGCAAAGACAGGGAGGAGGGCATAAAGAGCACAAGGGTCTGAGGTGATGGTGCACGGGTGGAATGGTGGTGGGAACTCCCTGGGGACTACAAATGTTGTCAAATACAATTAAATAAATCTAATGAGGAAAAAATAAACCTGCACCATGAGGATGCAAACAGTAAAATCATGGATGGGGGCCTCCCTGGTAGCACAGGTATTAAAGTCTCAGCACTATCAAGCTATCATCAGCCATTGTGAGAAGAGTTCAATCCCAAGCAAGGGAGCTGACCCACATGGTGCAGCAGACCTCTCCTGTATCACCCACTACTCCCCTCAGCTGTGTATTTCAATAGATCTGCCTATTCTGTTCCCTACTCTCTCTGATGAATCCTTTCACCTCCCTGCCCCTCTAGCCTACACCTCAGTTTGTAAAAATAAATAAATCTCAAAGATGTAATTCTATTTAAATAATATCAAAAGAATAAATATTTATGAATAAATTTCACAAAGTGTGTGCAAGGTGTGCACATCAAAAAACTGCAAAACATTGTTGGATAAAATGAAATAAGAACTAATAAATGGGAAAATATCCCATGGACTACATGACTTAATATTGTTTAAATAACAATACCTCATTCTTGGACATATATATTCAGGCAAATTCCTATAAAAATTCTACATGACATTTTTCCTTAAATTGACAAGGTGGTCCAAAATTCAAATGGAGTTGCAAGAAACCCAAAATTGTCCAATTTCAAATAAATAATTGTAAAGTCAGAAAATTCAAACTTCCCAATTCTAAAATTTACTACAAAGTTACAATAATCAAGAGAGTCGTGGTACTTGCATGAAGACAGATATACAGAGAAGCAAAATACAGAGTTGAGAGTCCAGAAATAACTCTATATGTTTAGCATCACTTGATTTTTTTTTATGCCTTAGAACATTTTACCACTTAATGTCAACTGATTTTTGAAAAAGATGTTAAGAAATAAATTTTTAAATTAAAAAAAATAAAAGAAAATTCAATGAGGAAATAATAGTATGTCCTGAAATTTGTGCTGGACAGTTAGATATCCACATGTTAAAGAGTGAAGTTGGATCCCCATCTAACACCATATATAAAAATTAAATCAAAATGGATCAAAGATGTAAATCTATATATCGTAGATGAAAGTATAGCTGTAAATGTTTTTAACTTTGGATTAGGCAATGGTTTCTTAGAAATGACTCCAAGGACAAAAGTAACAAAAGAATTGATAGATAAAGGGGATATCATCAAAATGAAGAACTTTTATGCTTCAAAGGATATCATCCTATATAATCGGGGGGATTTTTGCAAATCATGTATTTGATATGTGTCTTATGCTACCATATTTTACTATCAAGGAAATCCAAAGCAAAATTACAATAAAATACTACTTTATAACCATTAAAACAATGATTATCAAAAAGACAGATAATAAGTTTTGGTGAGAATGTGGAGAAATTGAAGTGCTCATGCACTTATAGTGGAAATGTTAACTCTTCTAGTAATTGTCGAAAATGTGCTAGTGGTTCCTCAAAATGTTAAAGCATAAAGTTACCCCGTGATTCAGCAATTCTACTCTTAACTATATATCCAAGGGACATGAAAACAGATGACCATTTCAAATCTTATGTAGAAATACTAATAGCAGTGTTACTCACAACAACAGAAAAAGTATAAAAAATCTAATTGTGCATTGATCTATGAGTAGATGAGCAAAATGTGGTATGTACACAACATGGAATATTATTTGATAATTAAGAAAAATACGTGATTCGGGGAAGATGGCGGCACAGTGAAGATGCTCGACTCATCATGTCCAGATACACATATCAGTGAATGCCAAAAAAGGAAAAAGAAAAGCCAGAAAACGGACTGTCAGCTTACATACAGGAAACATCAGCCCCACGGAAAGCGGTAGGAATCTCTAAATGAACTGTGTTTGAAGTAAGGATGGGGCATTCCCTGTGCTCCGAGGGCGCCACTCCGAGAGTGGAGAGTGGCAGCGGGGCTGCTGGTTGCATAGCAGCTCATGCAGGCTGAGACTTGAACTGTAAAAGTCGGTCAGAAAACACCACGGCCAGGAGCTGCTGCCTGGGGAGGATGCAGAGGGACAGAGCAAAGTTGGGCTGGAATGCCAGTGCAGCCCCAGTGGGGATCTTACTGTGCCCAGCTCCCTGGGAGCACCATATTGGGATTTTTCGCGCCTGAGGGACCGCAGGTCACGGAGTAGCCCTTGAGCTTTAAAAGTCAGTCAGAAAACGCCACAGCCAGGAGCTGCTTGCCTGG
>JAGFMF010012148.1:299355-311206 GCA_019455555.1 Galemys pyrenaicus | reverse complement strand
AATCATCTTATCGGATTTGTGGTTCTGGAACACTGATGGTCTGGAGTGGGGGTTGGAGTCCACACACCCATAATTTATTTAGGACCACCTTTCCCCCTAACACTAGGAGTGACGTCACTGGGTCATATTGTTACAAGGTAGGGAGAGAGGCACCTTGTTGGATCCAGCCCGTGTCTTAGCATGTAGCGAATCCGTATAAGCCCTGGATAGGAGCCTTCAGAGGGTCGCTTTGGCCGTATGACACCGGACTGGAGAGCCAAGGCACTGAGACGAGTCAGCACACCGGAGATCGATTGGTTCACAGTAAACAGACTTTATTGCTAGGTCGACCTAGGGTTCCTGCCCCGGGGAGCACTGGTGCAGCAGCCTCACCCTTGAGGGCAAGGACCCCGTGCTGCCTGCACGCTGGGATTCTATAAGTCACAGAGTCACGGACAAGGAAGATAAGGGAAGAAAAAACGAGTCTGGGGGCTTTCCATACTGGCGCCAGAGCCCCTCTGGTTTATCTCATCCTGTTTACGGCCCCTGCTTGGGAGGGGGAACTGTGTGTAGATAAGGGAGTAAGGGGAGAGCAACCTTGCATACTTTTACTGATTAACTTTTACTGGGTACAATGTATTCATTTGCTGGTTCCTCAGAACCCCCAAACCTGCCCTTTCTAAATGGGTTTTGTCATCTGCCGCATTAAGACAAACATAAAAGATTTTTAATGGAAAGGAACTTTAATACAATTAGGGAACAATACAGAAGAGACAAAGAGTATAGTTACTAAATCAAGCACCCAAAGTTACCCATCCCCTGGAGGGTAAAAGTCCAGCCAAACAGGATTGGCCCAAAGCAAGGCCCAAAAGCCTGCCACACGTCTAAAGTACCTTTCGGTGGAGACCCATAGGAAAGGGTCAGAAAGAGGCAGACAAATTTGGGAGGAAAAGAGCAAAATCAAAATCAAGATGAAAGCTGCCATTGCTAACCTCCCCACGGGTCTCTCACCCACATCTGTTCCAACCAGTCCAGGACTGAAAAAAACAAACACAGTTTCTTCACATGTCCCTCTGCTCCACGTGCCTCCTCCAGGTCTCCTCCTTGCTGCTCTCCATCCTGCTTCCTTCTTTCCTTCCTTCCTCCTTTCAGCATTTTTTTTATTTCTCCTCCGCTCCACCCTATTTAGGGTGGGGCAGGGATTTTGGAACTTCTCTTTTCCAGGAACCACTCTGTTTCAATACAGTAGCTCCATTTTTAGTCTTTTTTGAGGAACCTCCACACCACTTTACATAGGGGCTGGATGTGTTTGCATTCCCACTAGCAGTGTAAGAGAGTTTCTTTTTCACCACATCCTCCCAACCTTTGTTATTTCTGTTTTTGTTTGTTTTTGTTTTTTTGATATGGGCCATTCTGAAAGAGGGTGTCTTTAAGGTACATTAGAGCTGTTCCATGATTTGGGTAGAAAGAGCATTTCCTGTTAACTTTGCAATTCTCTTTATCACTGTCTGTTACTCCAACCCGATGAACAGCAAAATTGCCTTTCTCTTTCTTGTTCTGAGCTGATTTTTCACTCTTTTTGTCCCAAAGAAGTTTGTACCATTATCCAGGTTCCATTGACCATTATAACAACAGCTTAGTGAACAGTCTGTAGCTGGACCGATATCCATTCTTCCCATTCCTTCAATAGCAACTTGATTGGAACATCTGACTGGACAGTGGCTGCACAGCAGCATTTAGGATTTTGGGGGCCCCACACTTGAACACTGTAAAACAGATAAATATTGGCAGAATGATTATGGTCAAAATATGTAGTGTGTTTTTAAGTCAAGAGCCAAGGTTACCCAAGTTAAATGAAAAGATTCCATTATTAACCTGAAGACTATGCAGAACCAGATATGAAGACACTAGCAAAAATACCAACTATCTTGATTTGTTTATTTATTTGCTTTTTCATTTCTTTGATACGTTTGTTAATTGTTAAAGGCCCTAGAGACTCCATTGGAATGAAATTGCAACATTCTTCCACTCTGAGAGGCCAAGATTGCATCTAGAGTGGCTGGTCAACCTTGTTTTTCTAATTTCATGAGCCTCTTAGGCAAAATTTTCTACGGTCTTAGTGACATTGTCAAGTTTTTTACTCTTCTCTCAACAATAGCGTGTAGGAACCCCCCTCCACTTTTCAACCTTTTATAAAGCACAGAATGAAGAGGCTTGGTGCTGTAAGAACACAGTCCTAAATTCCTCTTGAGTAGTGAAAAATCTTTGAACTCAAATCAAGATCCAGTTTCTCTCCATGTATTAAATTATCTAAAGACTTCTTCCTCCAAAAATGAATCTGAGTGAACCAAAAAAGGCCCTGGGTGACATCAGGGACTGTTCCGAAGGTAAATCATTAGTTTACCAAGATAGAGCGGTCTGGTCAACATAACCCCATGGAGTTGTCAAATAGCATTGTCATATTTTTGCACTTTTTAGCAAGAATGATCTAATGCCAAGCATCGACAATTTTAGTAATAGAGATTTACCATAAAGTAAATCTAAACTAAAAGAACTTGGGACTGTGCCTATATAATATACCTTTTTAAATATAAATAGTATAAATGTGAGACAGTCTCTGAATAGACACCATCTCCTCCTCAAATCTGTCCCAAGTCTATTTTGGTGAAAGTTCAGTTACAAAAAAGCTAAAGTCCACAAAATAATACCAAACAGTGTTTCAGTGGAGACAGTAATCTCCTTTTCTAGTTAGGTTAAGGAGTTTTAGATTTTTGTTTGTCTGGTCTGTTGTGTTGTTTGACATCTAAAAGGTATCTCAGTGGTGAATTAAAAAAGAGGTGGCATATACATGCAATGGAATACTACTCAGCTATAAAAGTGGATAAAACCTTGCCATTTGGGACAACAGGATGGAACTGGAGAGGATTATGCTAAGTAAAATCAATCAGAAGGAGAAAAGAAAATACTGGATGATTTCACTCATGTGGGCACTACAAGGAAACAAAGCAAAGGAATAGATTGAACTAAACCAAAAGAAACCTTGTAAATCTGCAGAATTTGGGCTACAGAGGGTCAGGGGTAGGGAACAAAGGGTGGAAGAGACCCAGTGATTCATGCTGGGCACACTGGTGCTTTGGTGGTACATGCAGTGACATACAGCTGAAGAGGTACAAGGTATATCCTTAAATCATATACAATGTAAATCAACATTACATCAATAAATTTCTTTTAAATTTGTTAAGACTTGCCTTAAGATTCAGGATATGGTCTACCTTTGTGAGTTTCATGTACGCATAAATAATACAATTTAAAAAAATTAAAATGAATGAAAATCTCTCAGTGCTTGAGTCCAATTACCTTGAAAGCCAATTGATCTATTACTAGGACTTGGTTTAAGCAGAATTAGGTATCATCCAAAGACAGTTGAGATAAACCCAATAGTGAGTTTGAATGCACACGTCAGTCAAATCATGAAAATATTATGATTTGCTGAAGCCGCCATGGAGTGGCAACTTAATATTTCTTTACAAAATCAATAACCATAGCTTCCACCTTAAGAAATGAGAAAAAAGAATAGATGTAACCCACAAGAAGCAGAAGGAAAGAAGGAAATAATACAGAACTACAGATTGGGGCAGAAATCAATAACAGAAGGGTGTGTGTGTGTGTGTGTGTGTGTGTGTGTGTGTGTGTGTGTAGAGACAGAGAGACAGAGACAGAGAGAGAGAGAATGAGAGAATGAGAGAGACTGTTTTTTTGACTGAGTTGATAAAATTTATAAAGCACTAGCCAGATTCATTTTCTGTGCCTCCAATTCAGAGTTATCCCACTAAGAAATTATCTTAAACGTTATCATCCTCATCACAATGATGAGGTCCTTATCCATACCCAAGTCAAACCAATCAATAGATCAGGAGATTAACAAACTATGTGTTGGGGTTGTCAGAAAAGTCATGTCATATTTTTTCTCTGCAAAAATGCATCATGAGGAGCCTCCCTGGTGGCACAGTGGGTTAAGTAACGCACTATGAAGTCACTGCAGCACGAGTTCGATCCCTGCTGCCGGCCAGGGAGGGGACCCACATGGCGCGGCAGACCTTTCCTGCTGTGCCCGCTGCTCCCCTCAGCAGTGTACTTCCGTTGATCTGCCTGTTCTGCTTCTCCTCTGTCTCTGGTGAATCCTCTCACCACCACCCCCCACACCTCTGGCCTGTACCCCAGTGCTTGTATGCATAAATAATAAATAAATATTTTTAAAAAACACATCATGACTTTTCTGTCAACCCAATAAATTACGCTCTCGAAGTATTCCTAGGGGAGTGCCTGGTGAGTGGGAAATGGGAGGAGCAGCAGTGTTAAGAAGATAGTGATGTGGGAAGGATTCTGAACTGGTAATTTGGAGAACTGGACTTTTTCTTTGTTCGCAAGCAACAACTTTCGGTGACTTGGGTGACTGGGCAAATGACGTCACCTCTTTAGACTTGGCTCAGGTTCCTCTTCCAAATGAAGGACATAGGCCTGATGATTCAACTCAATAAACCACCATACACTGAGTGTCTTGTTTTCTTTGACCCAGTACTAGGTACCTGTTCTCTTGGATTATATCGTGTTGCATATAAAACAGATATCAAGCAACTAATTTTAAGCATGATAACTATTAGGACAATGGGAATGTAGGGTGCTCTGGGAACATGTAACAAGGATTTAAGAAAGGTTAGGAAAGATCATCTTGAGTAGAGTTGGTTTAGCGACTGAGTGAGTGAGAGCTGGACAGGTAAAGATTTGTGTTATTCCTGTTGTTACTTTCTACTGTAACTCCAGTATAGTTGAAAAACATAGTTTGTATGATTTCAATTCTTTTAAATTTGTTAAGACTTGCCTTATGATTCAGGATATGGTCTACCTTTGTGAGTTTCATGTACATATAAAAAATAGGTACTCCGTTGTGATTCGGTAGAATGTTCTATAAATGTCAGTTAGGTCAAGTTGGTGAATGTTGATGTTTGGTTATTGCATTACTGATTTTTATTATTTATATATATATATAAATAAAATTTTGTATTTTTACTTTAATTGGTTACAATATTTTGTTTCTAAGCAAAAATAAAATATCTCCATATATGTGAACTGATATATCAGACTTAATGTAAGCATTGTCCAATGACACTCAGTTTTTTAAATTTTTCCTTTCGTTATTGAGGTAACATTGGTTTACAACACAGTGTATGCTTCGGGAGAATATGCTCACACCTCCTCAGATGGGCATCACCCTACCCCCACTCACCACGGAGCCCCTATATGCCGTTGGGCCCACTCACTCCCTTTGTTCCCACTCCCACCCACCCCCTTTAGGAGCATCAATTCTACAGTCATATTTGTAGGCTTAGTTTTGTCAGTTTCTTTATTTCTTTATATACCACATAAGAGTGAAATCATCTCGTATTTGTGTTTCTCCCTCTGGCTTATTTCACGTAACATAATCTCCTCCAATTCTATGTATGTTGTTGAGAATGGCAATATTTCAACTTTTCTTACAGCTGGATAGTTGTCCATCAGGTATACATACCACATCTTATTTTTTAATTTTTTTTTAATTTGGGGGAGGTATTATTTAAAAGAGTGGCTTCCAAGAAAGCCAGTGAGACTGCTAGGGCTACAGAGTTGCATTTGGGTGGGAGAGACGATACACAGGCTCTTTAAAAAAAAAGATTTATGTATTTATGCATACAGGAACTGGGGTATGGGCCAGAGGTGTAGGGAGTGAGAGAATTCACCAGAGACAGAGTGGGGAGCAGAACAGACAGATGAAATACACTGCTGAGGGGAGCAGTGGGGAGACAGGAGAGGTCTGCTGCGCCATGTGGGTCACCTCCTTGGGCAGGGATCAAACTTGTGCTCAGTGGCTCTGGAGAGCTTTTCAGTGCTGCGACTTAACCCCTTGTGCCACCAGGGAGGCCCCAATATACATAGCACATCTTAATCCACTTCTCTATCGTAGGGCACTTAGGCTGTTTCCATAGCCTAAGTGGAACTTTCCATAGCCTTGGTAACTGTAAATAGTGCTGCCATGAACATAGGAGTGCATATGTCCCTTCAAATGTGTGATTTTTGCATTCTTTGGATAAATACCAAGGAGTGGAATTGCTGGGTCATATGGTGGACCTATTTTAGCATAAAATATGTATTCTGTTTCTTCTTCCCAACCCAAAATAAATATGCTTCACTTTTCACATATTTAGAATTTATCTTTTAAAAATTCACATGGCACCTAGAAACCTTTCTCCTTTATATTATTGCTACATGTTTTACATCTATGTGTCAGTTATCAGTTTATTGTCGAGGCTCTGAAAACACTTTTCAATATATACCCTGTGATAAACAGTGGGGTTCCTTCAAGCATTTTTCCTTTAAAGCGAGCACAATGTTAAGATCTCTCAGTAGAGGGCACTCAAGGGACGTGACAGGAGAACTTTCTGCAAATTCCTGTGTAGGCAAAGGGAGTCTGCCCTGTGGGTATCAAGACATGTGCTGGTACTTGCCTGAGCCACAGGCCCAGGATGTCTCTCTGTGACTTGACAGCCTCGAGCTGGCAAAAACTTGTCCACAGCCTTCTGCAGCCCCCCACCCTCTTAGCTCTACTGCGCAACCCCTTGGTGTAGGGGCCCACAGAATAGCCCCTTCCTATGCAAGTTCTCCCTCCCCACTCAGCCCACGGATGCTGAAGACCTCTGTCCCTGCAAGCATCTAGGTCCCTGCGGTGCACCCACCCTGCAAGCTGATGATCACCTGCTCCCCCACCTGCATTCCAGAGTGTTGCCTCTTTGCACAGGAACTTCAGACCATCTCTAATCTGGCTAAACTAGAGAATTTCTCTGCTGTTTGGTGGTTGGAACACTATCTTCAGCAAGACTCGAAGCTTGGTGGAAATATGTAGACCAAGAGAAACTGAGCTTGAGTTTAAGGACCACCTAAAAGTTACATTACTTAGCTTTCAGAGCCTCGGCATTCTTTCAGCTACTATATCAAAAACTGGCCGCCTCTCAAAGAGAACTTTAGAAATGATTTTAATCGAAGGATGGTGCAAAAGAGAAGTGATGAGTAAAGGCTTTTGACGAATTCCTCCCTACGGACTTATTCAAAATCAGAAGTGAAGACATAACTGCAAGAAATAGGGTTTCTGTGCTTGTTGAAAATTCTTCAGAGTCCCATGTATCATGAGGACAGACGCCCTTAACACACCATGTTGTCTGAATCCCAAGGTCTCAAACCCTCTGGGAGGCCCAGACTTGCCTGGGCAGAGGACTTCTGCACATGAATGCAGCTGCTACCCTTCCAGTAGAATTGACTTTGTATGTAGGGAGGAATGGAGCTGGAATGGGGCAGTCGCGTCATCTAGCCCACTTCTCACAGATAAACACCTGAGGCCTGAATGGATAGAGAAGAACTTGACTTAGCCAAGGGATGGCCCTTCAGTGAGACGTCCACTTGTCTGTTTAACTCCTGGAGAGCCATTCACTTCATGGTTTAAGGGAATGGCGCTCACTGGTGTTCTGCCTTAGGGAACCTGCGCAGCTCTACTTGGTGGCGCCATCTACAGGAGAGATCAAAGACCATAAGCCCGGGAAGGACATAACGTTCAAGAGTTCAAGGGCCAAAGTAGAAGCACGAGCTTGGTCTTGTTTTTCATGCATTTGCCTTGAGATTCTTTCCCTCACTTCCGGGAAAATTTTTACAGTTTTCTTCGTGCATCTTTTGTTTCTTCTTTCTGAAACTTTAGATATTGAATTTATGGATTGATCCCCTAATTTTCTTTTCTTTTTCTTTATTTCTTTCTTTGAATGTTTGCTCTAGGTTCTCAGAAATTTCCTTGATCTTTCGTTTTATTGAATAATTTTATACTTTCTCTTGCATATACTTGATGACCCAAATTCTATTCTGTTCACTATTTATGAATGGTGATCTTGTTTCTTGAAGGCAACACTTTTTCTCTCGCTCACTTTCTGATGATAAAAATTACAACTAGCTTAGTTTCCTTCTACTCCTTGCATTGTCTCTATTTCCTCTGAGTTATTTTTTAAAAGATTTATTTATTCATGCATACAAGAGCTAGGGTACAGGCCAGAGTCGTGGGAAGTGAGAGGATTCACCAGAGACAGAGTGGGGAGCAGAACAGGCAGACACACTGCTGAGGGGAGCAGCGGGCAAGGCAGGAGAGGTCTGCTGTGCCATGTGGGTCCCCTCCCTGGCCCGGGGATTCGAACTCGCTGCTGTACCCCGGATACTTCACATGCAGCGCTCAACCCTCTGCGCCACCAGGGGGGGGCCCTGAGTTACTTATTTTTTTTTTAAAGATTTATTTATTTATGCATACAAGAACTGGGGTACAGGCCAGAGGCACAGGGAGGAGAGGATTCACCAGAGACAGAGTGGGGAGCAGAACAAGCAGAGCCACTGAAATACACTGCTGAGGGGAGCAGCGGGCGAAGCAGGAGAGGTCTGCTGTGCCATGTGGGTCCCCTCCCTGGCCTGTGGCAAGGATCGAACTCATGCTGCAATGGCTACAGTCTGCTTCATAGTGCATTGCTTAACCCACTGCGCCACCAGGGAGGGCCATGAGTTACTTATTTTTAATGTCTATCTGTTCTCTGTCTTTCACATTGGAAGTTTTCCTCAAATACCTGATGGTGTTTGCTTGTCCGGCTATGTTTAGGGTCGATGTTACATGAAGCTTACTGGAGACTCTGTGGCATAGCTGAGATTTGTCAGTCAGTACATACCACCAGGTGCATATATGGTATAACCACTTTGGAAAACAGTCCACCAGTTCCTTATCAAGTTAAGAACATACTTACCATGTGATCAACAGTTCTATACCTAGATTTTTAAAATCATGATCACTCACGGACTTTTATTTAAACATATGTCTTGAATATTTATTTATTTATTTTAATGACCTACCACTTTCTTACATCCTTGTTAAGTTTTTGACAGTACAAGACTCCCCCCTCAGGTGTGGTCACCATAGCTCTCCCACCCCTACCCCTCCATCATAGTTCTTTGTGCTCTTCTCCACCTCTTCTTCCTCTTGGATGCCTCAGATCTATGGTCAGCTTTCAAGGGTTTGTTTTAAAATTCGTCTTTGCCTGACCATTTATTTGGTTTCTCTATATTCCACATATAGGCGACACCATCTGGTATTTAGCTTTCATTTGAGATAATTTTAGACTTACAGAAAATTGAAAAAATAGTGTCTACCGCTCTTATATTTCTTTTGCCCAGTTTCCTCTTGTTCACATACTGCATAGTCATGATATACTTCTTATTATTATATAGAAATTAACAATAGAACAACAGTATTAACTGACTTATAGACTATACTCAGATGGCAGATCACATCAGTTCTTCCGCTATCTTTCTTCAGCTCCAGTATCCAACCCAAGGTACCACGTGATGTTTTGTTTTCATGCCTTTTTATTTTCCTTCAATCTATAGCCATTCTTTTCATCTTTCCATGTTTTTATGACCATGACGCTTCATAAGAGTACTGGTCAGCTCTTTTACAGAATTTGAGTTTGTTTTATATCTCACTGTTGTTAGATTGAAATTACACATTTCTAACATGGATGCTACAAAGTGATGTGCCCTTCTTAGTGCGTGCTGGGGAGGGCCAGGCATGTAACACATGTCATTTTGTAATAGGGTGGTTCCCAGATAAAGGGGAAGTTCCAGGCTCCCAGTCCCGCCCTCAGTAGGCTGGAGCTGAGCAGGGATAAGAAGATGCTGGATAGGAGAGGAAAGAAGGAAGGGAGGAAGAAGGAAGCAGGATGGAGAGCAGCAAGGAGACCTGGAGGAGGCACGTGGAGCAGAGGGGCACGTGAAGAAACTGCGCTTGCTTTTTGGTCTTGGACTGGTTGGAACAGATGTGGGTGAGAGACCCGTGGGAGCTTAATAATGGCAGCTTTCATCTTGATTTTGATTTTGCTCTTTTCATCGCAGATTTGTCTGCCTCTTTCTGACCCTTTTCTATGGGTCTCCACTGAAAGGTCCTTTAGACATGTGGAAGGCTTTTGGGCCTTGCTTTGGGCCAATCCTATTTGGCTGGACTTTTACTCTCAAGGAAATGGGTAACTTTAAATACTTCGTAACCATATTCTTTGTCCTTTCTGTATTGTTCCCTAATTGTATTAAAGTTCCTTTCCATTAAAAGCCTTATGTTTGTCTTGATGCGGCAGATGGCAGAACCCATTTAGAGAGGGCAGGTTTGGGGATTCTGGGGTGCCCCCTCCCTGCCCTGTAACAATTTTACTGATGATGTTAACCTTCATTGCTTGATAACCCCGGGAGTCTGTTGGGTTTCTCAATCATAGACTTGCTATTTCTCTCCCTTTGTAATTAATAAATATCTTGGGGGACATATGCTAACCCTATGCAAATGCACTGCTTCTCATCAAACTCTCGCCCACTAATTTTAGCACATGTGGGTGTATCTTGCTCGCAACAATTATCACTCTGGTGTTCTAATAGTGCTTCTACTACCCTCATTCATTTTGCATTTAACTATAATTATTTTGTAAGAGTTATTTAATTTCCATTTATTCAATTATTTGTTTACATCGATTTGGACTCATGTATTTATTTGTCCTGTGAGTTATAACGGCATCATTATTTATTTTCTGTCTCAGACTGTTCCATCTTTGGCCAGTGCAGGCTCATTTGGGTTGTCTTTGTTACCTCGTTGATATGCCCACATAGTATTTTTAAGTACTTCTTTACTTTCTGAGGCTGTAAGTGTTCCCTGCCCCAATTCTACTTCATCAAGAAACTCTGGTTCATTTTATTAGAGAATATTTAGAAATCTAGAGTTGGTTTTTATGTGTATTCATTAATACTGGATTATCTTCAGGTCCTTTCACCTAACTTGTTTATGTACGTATGTATCTGCATATGTGTATATGTATATATAAATCCATGCGAGTTTTCCTTCTTTTTTTTAGAGGGAAAGTGAGGCTCAAAGTCGGAGAGAACACATCACATCCTGAATGGAGATCACGCCCAGACGTCTTTCCAGATTCTTTTACAGGGCGACCCTAATAGAAAATGGGTTTGCCTGACGGGGTCCTTACTTGTGTGCTTGAAAGGTATTTATAATAAGCACTAACTGTAGGTACATGTGATAAAGGTTAATAAAGGGTTTTATTTTATAAAAGAAGGGGAAATAAAGTAGTAATAATATAAGGAGAAGAGATGGATACAAATTTGTAAATATTTTACCAGATCCTTCGAGGTAGAACTTAATGCTGTGTTGAGAGCTAGTTTTGAATTAAGGGAAATGGCTCTGAACGAAGAGGGTTTTCAAGGCTTACATCTTTGGTTTTATATTTAGCTTGGTTGCTTAATTTTACTTTTAGGTTTCAGTGATTTACTTTTTGATAATTATTTTATTGGATTTGTGGTTTTGGAATATTGGTGGTTTGGAGTGGGGGGTTGGAGTTTATAAACTTATTTGTGTAATTTATTTAGGATTACTTTTCCCCCTAACAATTCCACCCCATCTCCACACTGCCAAGATCTCAGTCACCCAACATTACAACTTCCAGCATGCTATTGACCTGACTTTCTGAAAGGCAACGTTGCTGAGAACTATGGGTAGAACTAAGTGATCATGTTGGCCTTTAAAGATGAACCTGTACATGTTCTCTCCTGTTTTGGCTCACAGCCTGGCCTCCACTCAGATGGCACAGCTGTAGGACAGACAGCACCTGGCCACATGACGGTCAATTTTTTATTCTATTTTTTCCCTTTAATTTATATATCTTTGACATCAATTGTAATCCCCATGTGTTCCCCATCACCATATCACCAGTGCACCATC
>JAGFMF010012148.1:274279-299305 GCA_019455555.1 Galemys pyrenaicus | reverse complement strand
TTATTATTATTGTTCTTATTCCTTTCCTTGATCCTTATTTGTTTCCCTTATATTCCTCCTAGGGGAGGAACCATCTGGTATTTTTCTTTTGCCTTCTGATGACGGTCAATTTTTTTCCTTTCCTTGTTTCCTCCTCCTCCCCCTTTCCCTCCTCCCCGTGCTTCTCCTTTTCCTCCTTTTCCCTCTCTCCTCCCTCTTCTCACTGCCCTTGTAAATAAACTATTTTAAAATTTCTTTGTGTCAGCTTTCGAATCTTGTGTTCTTAAGCATGTGGGTGAAGACTCATAACCTGGAACACCTGATGTTTACCCAGGGGTTGCCCTGCAACCATCCAACCTTCCTTCTCTTTTCGTGTCTGTTTCTCTATCCCTTCCTCTACCCCCCCTTCAACTAATTAACTAGCTTACCAATTAACTACTAATAGTCTCTGATTCCAATCCAGCACCAAAGGTTTTGTTCTAACTCCCCCTTTTCCTTGATTGTAAATTCTCTTGCTGACAGAAATTTGGCTCAAATTAACTACACTGTGTTTACCTACTAACTACAGCATTGTCATAGTTTCATAATAACTAACTCAAGTGCTTGGGAGAAACAAATAGATTAACTATAGTATTTATGTTCAGTACTTTTCCTCTATATCCTTACAATTTCCAGTGAAAATACTGTTTTATAAGTTATATAGCCTATGTCTTCTCTTCCCCATCCCTTTCAGTATAATGTTATTTATTTGTAAGATAGTTTTATTTTTTAAGTTTGCATTCCATTTGGGTTCATCCTACATCCCTTTAGAAAAGTAGTAAGACTGTATTTTGGTGGTATACATTTCTGTGGGTTTCACATATAGAGTCACATATCTACCACTATAGTCATGATATACTGACTGAAGGAAATACATGTGTTCCCCCCCACCAAGTTTTTGGCAATACGAATAAAGCTGCTTAAAACATTTATGTATAATCAGCTATTAAAAAAATGAAATGGTGTTTTGGGACAAATGGATGGATCTTGATTACAAGGAAATAAGTCAGAAAGTGAGAGACAGCTACTGGATGAACTCTTTTATTTGTGGAATATAAATAAGCAAAGAGCACATACTGGGCAAAGCATTGATTATAAATTGTATTAGTCTTAAAAACAATCTTTAATTGTATTTTAAATTTTAGTATGGATGAAACGTTCACATGTTTAAGAGTTCTTTCCAAAGCAACCTAAGTGAGCAAGGACAGAGGAGTGGATAAAGAAGATGTGATGTATATACACAATGGAATACCACTCAGGTATAAAAAGTGATGAAATCTTGCCATTGGTGACATGGATGGAACTGAAAGAGATTATGCTAAGTGAAATAAGTCAGGGAAAGGAAGACAAATACAGGATGACTTTATATTCTACTTATATGTAGAATATAAAGAAACAAAATGTAGAACAGATAAAACTACCCAAGAGAATTCCTAGAAATCTAGGTAAAATTGAGGCTAAAAAAGGCAGTGTGAGGGGCATAGGGATGGAGAGTAAAGTGGGGAGGGAGCCCATGGACTATGGTGGAGGATTACTGGTGGTTCAGTGGTGGGTGTTGTATGCTAATATACATCTGAAGATGTAAAAACCTATGCCCCTAAATCATATATAGTATTGTCAACCAGTGTTAGTGCAATAAAAAATGATAGTTAAAATATACATAAAACCATAGTGAGATACAACTTCACTCCCACAAAAATTTAAAGGAATAATCATACCCCGTGAGGGCAGAAATAGGAAGTAAATGGAACTGCTGGTGGGAATGTAAAATGGTATATACCACTTTGGAAAACAGACAGTTAAAAATTCACATTTACCTGCTAAGTAGTTGCCCAAGAGAAATACAAGCTATGTGCACACACAGATCTGTATACAAATGTTCACACTGTTTTATTTTTAAGATTCCTAAGCTAGAAACAATACAGATTTCTACCAATATGTGAATGAATAAATAAATTTGGTATATCTATACAATGAAATACCACTTAGGAATAAAAATAAATGAATATAGATATATGTAACAACACAAATGAATAACAAAAAATAATTCTGCTGAAAGAAGCCAGTTAAAACAAGATCTTTACCCTCAAGCATAAAAAAAGCATTACATGGAAGAAAGGCACAAGAAATGAGAGAGAGTAGGTTAGTGTAGGATTTCTCAGTAGGACTCAATTTTAGAAGAGCAACATTTACAATTTCTCAGGAAAAGAAAGTGTAATATAACAATCAGGGTTCAATCCAGGAAGGGTATTCACTATGGGTATTATAGAATAAGGAACTTTTTATATTCATTAGACCACATACAATTATGGGAGGAGCTGGGGAAGTGAAGACATGGAAGGAAGAGTTGACATATTGAAGAAGTCACTAAACCATCCCCTTTGATATACCTGCTTGGGTATCTAAGTCATTCTGCCAGAAAACCTGAGTAGATAGTCACATCTAACTGCTGAGGTGGGACTAGGACATGGGAGCTGATGGGGAAGTCTGGGAAGAGCTGTTGCCTTATAGGCCTGCAGCTAAGCATTGGGTGGTCACTGAGCATGTGGGCAGGGAGATGCAAAAAAGGGCTGAATAAAGCATGGAGGCTAGTGAGGAAGAACTGCAGCCTCCAGGTGCCTGTGTCTGTCCTTCATTATATCTAGTCTCAAACCTTTAATGGTTGTTCCTTTACTTTGACCCTCAAATCTCATACAATTTCTATTTCGGTCACCTGGTAACCTAGAGCCCAGTGGGATTCTTAAAAATGCATTTCTCAGTATAATCCATACAATAGAGCAAGAGAGCCCAATGACCTGTTATACTTACTCTTGGAAAAGTTTTGTGGTGAAGTAACATCACTTGAGTTCAGAAATTCCTTCAGGTTTACTCGGCTTTTACTTCAAGTCACTTGACTTGAACAACACTCACCAGTCACCAATGACCTGCTTTCTCACAAAATCTCAGACCTGGTTTCCCATCATATGAAATGATTTCTAGTTGGGACAATGTTTGCTCCTTGGGAACTTGGAAACTCTTGTCTTCTATGAACCCCTCGCTTACTTGGTATATTTTTACCTCTCTGGCTTCTCCTTCCCACTGTTCTCTATAGATAAAATATTTTTGACTTGTTCCTCAAATGTTGGTAAATCAAGGTTGGACTTACTTTTCTTGCTACTTCCTTTATTTTAGGCAGTTGGATGAGGCTAAGATATCAAAGACAAGCTCTCAAATCCCACCCCAGCACAGGGAAACCTTGATACACTCAGGAAATGGGGTGTATCTAATACTCATCAAGAACTTCTCTCTATGCATGTTTCTGTTTACATGGAAAAATGCATAATTTTTCCTTCATATCTGCAGAGATAGGTTTAATCCTAAACCTCTGTACCTTAGAATGTGAACTTATTTAGAAATAGTCTTTGCAGACATAATCAAGTTAAAATAGGGCTGCTAGGATGGGCCTAATCCAATGTGATGTGTCCTTATAAAAAGGGGCATTTTAGATACAGATAAACAATGTGAAGACACAAGAGAGAAAATAAGCAAATTTTGACTAGAGCAATGCATCTATCTACAAGGCAGGGAGTGCCCGAGGCTACCAGAAACTAGGAAAGGAATGGAAGTTTCCTTTCTAGTGCCTTCAGAGGGCATGTTAGTGCTCACAACTTAACTTCAGACCTTTGGCCTCCAGAAGGGTGGGCCAATATACTTTTGTTGTTTTAAGCCACTCATTTACTCAGCCCTAGGAAGCTAATTCACTTTTCATGTCAAATCTGTGAGCTAGGCACTAGTGTGAACATCCTTCACAACTTAAGAAATGGGGTCAGAGGAAGTTAACAAACCTGCCCAAGGTTACATGGCTAGTCACTGGTAGAACCAAGATTTACACCCCAGCACACTAGTTCCCAAAAACATCTACTCAATTGTTATGCACACTCTCTTGTAATATTCTTAACAGTATTACTCCCAGTGACAAAAATCTTGAGGGGGGGATGTGAATAAATTTTAATATGCAAATGACTATTTCCTATCCATCCTATGCAATATTATGCAACTATTCAAGTTATTGTTAATAAAGCAAGATGCAGAGATGGTTGTATGACATGATCCCATACTTGAATATTAAAGAAGAAAATCCTATGTAGCTTCTATATGGTTACAAACATCGTAATATATGCATGCTTATATATACTTATGAGCACAAATTAAAACATGAAAATGTCCATAATAGTTGATCAGCACAGTTGCCCTCTGTATCTGTGGGTTTTGAAACGACAGATTCAACCAACTGCTGATCGAAAACATATACTGCGTCATGAGGCCTGTAATGGTTGTTTATCTGTGAACACGCACAGGCTTTTTCCTTGTCATTACTCCCTAAACACAGTATAATAACTATTTACATAGAATTTACATAGTATTAGGTCTTGTAACCTAGAGATAATTTACAGTACATGGGAGGATGCGTGTAGGTAATACACAAACATTATGCCACTTTATATAAGGGACTTGTGCATCACAGATTTTGGCATCTATGGGTAGCCTGGAACCAATGACCCATGACCCAATGATCCTGGAACCATGACTACTGAGGGACGACAGCTCTATTGGTTATCTGTGGGATGAAGAGTAGAGAACTAAATTCACTAAGTAATAAGTGTATTAGTTAATTCTTTCTTGGTAACAAGACGCCCGAATCAATAAACATTTTTAAATCCATGACTGAGTTGTCTGGGGTGAATGCAACGAATGGTAGCACTTTTCTAGTCGGGGCCAGTGTCTTGCTAAATACTGCTGGCCACCATTGGCCGGACTAGGGTTAGATGACTAGGATGACTTAATTCACATCTGGCAGACGAAAATCTAGTGGGTCTAGGGCATGCTTCAGCTGGGATAATTCTGCTTCATCATTGTTCCATGTAGCTTCTTATCATGTCTTAGCACAGCACAGGATTTTTTTACATGTTAGGGTTTTTTTACACAGCAGGAGCAGAAAGAATGAGTAAAGCACTTCTCAAGTCTGTCCTGGTGTCATATTTGCTAAGTCCCATCAGCTAAAGAAATAGCCAAATCCAGTTTCAAGGCTTGGAGAAATGGACTCTATTTCTTGATGGGTGAAGTGGCAAAGTCACATTGAAAGTGGGTATATATTCTGATGGCAGTGGCCAAAGGAGACCATACAAACTCTGGCTTCTGCCTAGGATGTAGGTGTCTGGAAAGAACATAGCTCTTATTCTTATGACAAGAAAAAAGCTGGGTAATCTAAAAAAATATAAACATTTTTTTGAACCCACCAGAGATCACAGGGCAACCAACTAGTTTGATATACGAGGTAAGTGCCTCAAAGGAGACAGAAAGTTATCACTGAATCATCTCTGGCAGAGCAGGAAGACGGGCTCACAATACCAGCAGTAAGAATTCAGCAAGAATTTTTAATGAATTTCTAATGGCTGACTATGTGATACTGTGAGCTGCTAGAGCCCCCAAGAGACAGACCTCAGAGTAGCTGGCTTCCACTTGCAGGCTCTTCTCTAAATACACTGGGAGACCGGGCGCTCACAGGAAACAGTGGGAGAAAGGTAGGAAACTGGAGAAAGCGCCTCTAGAGGTGTAGGTCTGAAGGGGACAGGTGCTAATACAGAACTGGCACAATGCGTCAGAGGGCCCCTACCCCCTCACAAAACAAGAACCTCAGACCACTGGGGGAAATGTGGCAAATGCTATTGAGTCCCCACACCCCTCAAAAAAAAAACATACACACAGACACAGGTGAAGGTTGGCTAGAGGAAAGGAAAAGGAAAAGGAAAAAAAAAAAAAACCTACTCATGGGAGGGCAAGAAATGGTCATGGATTCAGACCTCTAGAAGTCTTCTGCCAAAGTGGGAGAGACAAGATCGCTATAAAAGCCTCACTCGTAACACCCAGGGACACAGGATCTACCCTGAACCTAGGCTAGTCACGAGAACTCCTGCCTCCACTCATCAGGTCACCAAGACCCAGCCATAGCAGTCTACTACTCAGGGGCAGGCATGAACATGGAGAGCTCCTCCCTGGGATTCAGGCACCCAAGAAAGACCTAGAGGCAAGGGCAATACACAGAAACAGTGAGACAAATTCTCTACAAACCAGAACAAATACTGAAGGAATCTGAAGTGTGGGGGACATGGAAAGTAACCATAGCAACAACAAAGCCCAAACTCAGTCTGAATCCTGACTAGATAGACTCAGTCCCTCCACATCAGTGACCTAGCACATCAGCCATGTCTATTTCCAGGAATATTTACCTCAATTTCTCCTACCTTACATATAGCAACATCTGATGTTCTGCCGAAAATTAGATGTAAACAGCAAGAGGAAACAATCCATTGTTAAGAGACAACACAATCAACAGACCCAGATTCAGCTGACCTAGTTGTTGTAACTATCAGACAGGGAACTTAAAATAACACTGATTCATACATTAAAGGGTGCGGTGGAAGATGTGAACAACAGGCAAAAAGATGGGGGGAATTTCAGGAGAAAAATGAAAACTGAAGGGTCAAGTGTAAATACTAAACATAAAAAAATAACTGAGGTGAGGAATGCCTTCAATGGGTTCATAGGTAGACCTGACAGGGCCAAGGTTGGGGTAAAGATCAGTGAAATTGAGGTTGGGTTAGAAACACAAATAGAAATAAAGATTGAAAAGGGATGGGAGAAATATGTAACATTTCTCTATGCAATATAATCTATCTTCTGATCATAAATATTTACATTACCACATCATGCAAATATGTTCACCCCCATTATAAGACCTATAAATGTCTCATCCTAAATTATGGCAACAAGTTCAAATCCAGAACCTCAAGTCTTCTGTATCAGGTTCAGATATGGCTGATGTTCCTTGGGTACAGTTTCTTGATACAGAGAACTGTGAGCTAAATGACAAGTTACTTGACACCCCTACCACACAACACAACCACACACACACACATTCTGGGGATAGAGGGGCAGGATAACTGTGATAGTCCCATTGAAAAGCAGGAAGAACAAGAGGTACATATAAGTTACTGTTCCATAACAGTTTTGAAGTCCCATAGAACAAATGCTGTCAAGTCTCCCTGCTCCTAGGGCAGATGTTTCTTAATTAGGTCACAGTTCTACCTGGGAATGGCTCCCCAGTCCATTTTAATGACCAATTATTCTTGGTCTTTCTAAGACATCCTTCTTTTCCCATTAAGAAATGGCCAATGTTTGTAGCTGAGAAACTTTCTCAGTTGGCATTCTGTTCACAGAAGTTAGGAGAGTCCAGAGGCCATTTTTCATTTTCAATTATTTCAGCCCCATTAAGTCCAATGTGCAGGTAACTTCTTTCACTAGTAAAAACTGTTTAACACTTTGCAGGTTTTGTATGAATCTGGTTTGTATCAACTCCATGCCACAAATGCCACACTGACAATTCTTTATAAGACAGGTCACTGTCCGCTTTGAGCAGTGTCAGGCTACTGGGATAATGTCAAGAAGTTTTTAGAAGCCACTTAGCATCTCCCAAGCACCAACTTAAATATTGCAGACATTTTAATAAAGGGTCCGATAGCCCAAGTCAAGCACAGTGACTTGATCTTTACTGGGAGGCCATTTTTCACCTTGAAAGTATTTCTGATTGCTGGAGACTGGAAATGTGAAACACTTATTTTCCAACCTATCGAGTCCTGGTATTTTTGTTTATCTTCTGAATTCAACTTGCAAATAAATGGCACAGTTATGACTTTAGTTCATGTTTCATTTTCTGTACCTTATCACATGCATCAAAAAGAAGCAAAGCGGCACATCTAACATTCTTTTGGAATTCCCCTTAGCCTGATCCATAAGTTCACTTAGTACATGGTTTTCCCACAGAACATGGTGACTGTCTTGCTATTTTCTTCCTCAAAAAACAACCAGGGTTGTCATCTTTTCCAGCTGTTCTTAAGAGTAATCCTCAGTGCTTTTCCAGTCTCCACCTACTGTCCAGGCCCAATGCTAATGCCACATCTTATGTTGATATAACACCACCACCCCCCACATGCATACATTTTAAGGTATTACTCAGTAAATTTAGTAACTTAAAACAATAATAATATGATGTCATTGAAACCACTAGGAGTGATAGGATTATATTTATGTGTTCATGTGAAATTATATCAACAGGTGCACATATATAAAACCATAATTTCTTTAAAACTTTGAATTTGCATGGGAGGAGTATTCAGCAGGAAATTTTGATATACAATATATCAAATTCAAAAAAAGTTCAATTCAGTCTTTCCTATTACTGTGCAGTATGTTCTGCCCCAAACACCCTTACAGAACTGAGAGCAGGTCTACAAACAAATATATTGCCTTGTTGTTCTACTTCATTTTGCCATCACTTTAAATGACTTAACATAACACATTCAACAGGACTATCATTTACATAATTTTTTACCCTTCATCTTATAAAGAATTTGGTGACAATTTGCCTTATAATACTTTCTATAGGAAGGCTTTTCCTAATGCATCCAATTGACAGCATTTCCCCCAGTATGAATTCTAGTATAATTTAAGAGGCCGAGCAAATACGGGAATTCCCTCTCATGCACTGCATCCTTAGAGGGTCTCTTCTGAATAATTTTTCTCTTCTTGGGTGAGGTAGCCTGACAAATCCTTTTTCTTAAACAATGCATTCATACAGAATCTTCCTTGGATGAATTTTATAATATACACTTAGACCTGACTTCTGTGACAAGGCTTTCTTATTTTCAAGAAACAGGGTATGTTTCTTTCATGTATGAATATTGCGATGCATACTAAGAACTGATTTCTGAGTGAAGCCTTTTCCACAGTCACTGCATTTATAGGGCTTGTCTCCAGTGTGAATCGTCTGGTGTTTATTGAAATTTGATCTGTCAGTGAAGGCTTTCCCACATTCTGCACATATATATGGTTTTTCTCCTGTGTGAATTCGCTGATGTACTTTGAGATGTGGTTTCTTGGAAAAGGATTTCTCACAGTCAGGGCATTTATAAGGCTTCTCTGTAGTGTGAATTCTCTGATGTGTAATTAACTCTGACTTCTGGATGAAGGCCCTCCCACAGTCAGCACAGACATAGGGTTTCTCTCCAGTGTGAATTGTCTGGTGTTTATTAAAATTTGACCTGTCAGTAAAAGCCTTCCCACATTCAGCACATATATAAGACTTCTCTCCAGTATGGGATTTCTGGTGAGTATTGAGATTTGACCTGTTGGTGAAGGCCTTTCCACATTCATTGCATATATAGGGTTTCTCTCCTGTGTGAATTCGCTTATGCATCTGGAGTTGTGACTTAGAAGGGAAAGATTTCCCACAGTCACTGCATTCATAAGGTTTCTCTCCAGTATGAATCCTCTGATGTGCAATCAGGTGTGCCTTCTGTATGAAGGCCTGCCCACATTCAGTACATATATAGGATCTCTCGCCTGTATGAATTCGCTGATGCATCCTGAGTGTTGATTTTTGGGTAAAGGCTTTCCCACACTCACTGCATTTGTGGTGTCTCTCTCCAGTATGGATTTTCTGATGTATATTGAGGGCTGAGTTCAGGGAGAAGCCTTTCCCACATTCACTGCATTCGTAGAGTTTTTCTCCTGTGTGAGTTGTCTGATGCCTAAGCAGAGATGCTACTTGGAAAAATGATTTGCCACATTCACTGCATTTATAGGGTTTTTCTCTAGTATGAGTTTTCTCATGCAAAATTAATTCTGAATTCTGGATGAATGCCTTTCCACATTCAGTGCATATATATAATTTTTCATCTCTGTGAACTCTCAGATATATACTGAGCAGTGGCTTCTGTGTAAAAACATTTACACATTTGCTAAGTTCATGAGGTTTTTCCATAGTATGAGTCCTCTGAGGTGAAAAGAGGTGTGACTTTTGGGTAAAGATTTTCTCAAATTCAGTACACGTATTTGGTTTCTCCTCAACAGGAAATTTCAGATTGTGAGTGAGTGCTTGTTTGAGGCTGAGAACTTTTCCACATTGGTTACCTTCACAGAACTGTACTCCTGTGTGTGTATTTTCATGGTTACCATAAGAGCAACTCTGCGTAAAAACTTGTCCTTGCCCAATTATTTTATCAAAGTTATTTGCTGCACCATTTTTACTATGAATATGTAAGTCTAAATTAAAACTCTTTCCAAATGAGTTACGTTTATGGGGTCTTTTTTGTGAAGGAATGGGATTCGAGCTTGGATGAACCAATTTTCCACTGTCTTTATATTCATAATCCCACTCTGTATTCAATATTTTCTTATTAATAAAAGCAGTATGACTCATATGTTTGTTCTTTTTTTCCTGATATTTTTTCATCTGTTTAGCATCTTGCCACAGTTCTTCCAAAATAGAATACAAGGAGTCATCTCTTGTATTTTCATCCTCCATTTCACTAGGAAATGTAGTTATTCCAGAAATTCTTTTAGGTGATGTTTTCATGCCAAACTTCCCATCTAAAAAGAGAAAGAGAAAGGAAAAGTGACACAAAGAATGGATAGAAGATTAAAAGGTACACACAAGCTAATACAAATCAAATACAGGGAAATCAGTAAACCTGATGATAAATGACAGGAAATACATGTATAAATAGCACTTACGATGTGCCAATCTCTTGTGTGACAATTATGATGTTCTAGGTACTGTTTTAAGAAATAAACATAGATGAACTCATTTAATCCTTTCAAAAGTCCAATGAAAAATCTTTCAGTATTATTCATATATTGCAGATAAGGAAAGAGAAGTTCAGAATGGTTATATAATTTGCCCTGAAACATGGTTATTAAGTGTTTAAGAATGGAGCTCAGTACAAATAGTCTAACTCTAGTTTAGCCAAAGGCTCAGCTATTAAGTGGGGTATACTGAAGATTCAAAATACGACAGTTTTAAGGGAAACATCCATGGAGAGTATAGAATAGGAGAGAGGACAAGCCACCCGTGGTAGACTGAAAGATGTCCCCTGGAATGTGTCACTATTCTTTTGCATTAATAGAGTAGTAGCCAGACATATGATGACCCAGTCATCTAACATTTTAACCTCCTTAGAAGACTGGTGTGGCCACATGATGGCTCTCATCGACAGAATGTAAGAGAAAATGATGGGTATAACTTTCAAACTGGAGCACTGAGACAGTGGGAATGTTTTCTCCATACCTTCTTCTACCTTCAAAATGATGGGTAGAGCCCTCTTAAGCCTAGATTTGTAGGCAGCAATGTAGACTTTAACATGCAGATGCCACCCCCCCCCCACACACACAAACCTAAGAGGTGGCAGAATAATGATTTAGAAGAAAGTAAATTCCTGAATAAATATGAGCAATAAAGTTATCCAATGGTCTGTGATATTAGAAACTGTACTTAAGAGAGCTATGAAATTCTTTAGTATTAAAGTCACTGCATCATATATTTATATCACTGCATAGTGGCTTTAACATAAATACATTATTCTTGCCCATTGTGAGAATCATGACAATTCCATTACTAGTCCAATGTATGAGATGAGATTCTTGATAATTTTTAAATGAAAAAAAAAAAAAGACAATCTTTTGAGCAGGAGATTTACATACTGAGAATATTCATTCTGAGCATCAGTCCAGTTCTCTGTTAGCTTGACACTATACTCCAAACATGCCCCATTCAAAACCTCATCCTTTTATTCTTAAGTAGCATGTTTATTCGTTCTTACACATTTGGATTTAATTTATTCTGGAGATATTAAACACTGGATTCCTAGCATGCTGTTCACTTTATTTAATCCATATAACTTATGAAACTTACATAGCATATCAGAAAATACCTAGATCACTCATACAAACATTCACTGTAAAAAATCTACTCCTATAATAAAAAGCTTCTCACACATTTCCTGAACCTACAAATTCAATGAAAATTATATAAATGAAGTCAACAGTCTAGAAAAGAGCTGCGCATGCGAGTTCAAAAGTTACAGTTTATTCTCAAATTAAATGACATGTTTATGTTCTCTTCCCCATCTAGCCTACTTAGCATTTCTATTGTGCCATTTTAGAAGGTATGTATGCTTCATTAGTGATTTTAAGTCTTTTGTTTTGAAAATTAATCAACTCATATTGTCAGTGAGATTTTTTCCTGAATTTCAAAAGCAGATTCCTCCTGTGCTATTCACTTCACTATTCCAATAGATTTCTATTACAATAGAAATAATGTGCAGACAGTAAACTTTTTAATATTTGATGCCACTGTCTTTACTTTCCAATTATAGTCTGTTACATTGAATTCACCTCACTAGAATTTTAAAATATATTTCTGAAAGAGTAAAATATTATATTACTATCCCCATATTATCAATTCATAAATATGTTCTTCATACTTACTATACAAATAATGAAAATAAAATACAGCCTTTATTTTCATAAACCTTCAAAATTATGAGGGGCAAGAGCATATGGGGGATGGGGAAGCAGAGAAAGGCAATAAATGTTTAGGTAAGGGGCAATTTTATGGAATAGAAGATAATCTGAACACAAAATCGAAGTGTCTATTACCTGGATAGGGAGCACACAAAATAATAAAGAGCTTAGATGCAATGATGAACTTCATATATGGTAGACATTAAATATAAGGTGAACATTTGAGGAAATCATGAATTAAGGAAATTATACAGACATGACTAACTGCAAATATATTTGATACTGTAGATAGCACCAAGAGAACTATTAGTTATGTGTTATACAAATGGAGCAACTGTGTAATTTTACTTTATGAAGCTAATGACAAGGATGACAGTGTCTGGAGTAATGGAATCTATTGGTAGCATTTACGATGAACTAGAAACAAGAATCCACAAAACCCACTAGGAACAGAATAATCCAAGCATAAGAAAATACAGATCTGTTATGGATACTGCTGCTAGAAAATAAAATGGGAGAATATATAAACAGTCTTCTTTAAAAAAGAAAAAAATAGGACCTGCAGAGTAATTAATAAAGAAGTATAACTAAGGAAGAACCAAGGAACAGCAGCAAATCTGACAAAATTTGGAATGTGAGGATTTCAGATTTAGACACTGATGAAGCCAATTCCTCACATACTAAGGATAAATATTCCACAGGAATTGTCCAACATGTATGTAAATGTAACACTAAGGCCCAGTTATAATATAGCAACCAATAGTATCAATGTAGAAGTCCTCAGAATACAAACAAAAAGCTTATGTGTTATAAATGGAAAATTTATTTGAATTAATTACAAATACCCAAATATCCGAAGACAGTAAATAGCACCCATAGCCAGGAGCATCTCAACCGGGGAAAGCCTTTATGGAAAAGAAAAAGAGCAATTTAGGTGCTCATCGAGAAGATTTTAAAAAAACACACCTATACAGTTAGAAAAGATAAAATAAACAATAGGAACAAGTGCTTCATAAAAGAGGGAACCCAAACGGATAACAGATATTGTTAGGAAGGGGGGAAAAAGACTCCACCCAGGACATGGCAAAATAGGGAGGTTTTAATAAACCTCTCCCTTAAGCACAACTAGGTAAAACTACATTTTACTCATAGGAAATTTCGCCAATTCATCACTGGTGATGGGAGATCTGCCCATGGATATGTTGTACTGAGGTTGGTGGCTCATGTGGGGACAGATCAGGGAGGCAAAAAAGGAGTTGTAGCCATGTGGCAGCCATTCTAGTCAGCTGAACAAGCTAGGGACCAGACATAAAGTGTGGCATGCACAGTGCACATGGTAAATTTTTTCAGCAAGGGGGGAGTTCAGACCTACATGCACACAGGCACTGGGACTACAGCTTCAGTCACAAAGAACATGGCCACTAGCAGAGCAGTTGGCTGAGCCCCTAACAACAAAAACAAGAAAAAAGTAAAAATAAAGGCATGCAAACTGAAAGGAAATGATAAAAAAGACATAATAATATATGTAAAACATTTTAAGGAATTTATAAAATGATTCACTGGAATTAATAAGGGAATCCAGCAAGGTCTCAATACAAAGTCAAGCTGTATTTCTACTAAGGAGAAATGAGTACCTTTAAAAAAATTATTCTAAAGAAAGTAACTGTATAAACAAAAAACATGTACTGGTGGAATGAACAAAGGCAGGCAGATTCTGGGACAGTCAGCAGTTTGAGGAAGATTGAACAGAGATCCAAGTTGCTACCACCTTAGGTGAATCCATTTTCAGTATGAATCTAAGCCAATTAACTGCTATGACTAAACCACAGAGCAGTGTAACAGAATAGTGTAGTATTACTAAAATAAAATTGATAGTGTTCATGACAGGTCCAAAATTATTCAATATGTGATGAACCAGAGAAATATTTTTATGGTCACTCTCAAGTGTCCGCAGTAGTTAGTTTTTAAGGTATAGTTTCCACAGCTAACAGTTTCTATCTGATAGACTGTCTGGTCCAATAAAAAAATGATTCCATCATACCAGAACTCCAATTAGTTTTGTATGTGTTTTCCTTCAATACAGGTTTCCCCCACTGTCAGAAAGTAGAAAATTCCTATGAAACTTTTCATAAGTCAAAAATGGCAAAAAAGGGAAGGAGCAATTACCATTAATTTGTATAGAAAAAATTTTGAGCTTTCCCAAACTCCCAAAATAAATAACTTGCCAAGTCATAGCAAATAATACATAAAACTTAAAGTAGAGCAAAAACATGAATGATGTGATAAATGCACAGCTTATATAAAGCTCTTTCCCCTTCTTGGGGAAAGAGCTTAGTGATGGTAAGAGGTTCTCAGAGGACATGTTCGACCTAGAACAGCTTACTGCAAGATAAGTAGTAAAAAAAAAATTTCACTTTTTGTCTTTTGTCATGAAAGTAAAACTCCTCTTTGGATTTCTTTTACTTAGCAAAAACAGATACTAGCATAAGTCTTCTGTAAAACCAAAGTGGCATGACAAACTTTTGAACAGCAAGGGCTAACTGTACTGATATCTATTTGTTCTCGCACAACTTGTTGAAAAAAAGCTTTCCTTTTCCCCAATGAAGTACACTGAAACATTTGTAAAAACTCAGTTATCCATACATGGGCGGGTCTAATTTTGTTTTTGTTTTGTTTTTAAAGATTTATTTATTTATGCATATAGGCACTGGGGTACAGGCCAGAGGTATGGGTGGGGGGGTGAGAGGATTCACCAGAGAGCAGGGAACAGAATAGGCAGTACAATGCTGAGGGGAGCAGCGGGTGCTGCGCCTTGTGGTCTCCTCCCTGGCCGGCAGAAGGGATCGAACTCATTCTGCAGTGGCTGCGGTTTACTTCATAGTGCGTTGCTTAACCCATTGCGCCACCAGGGAGGCCCCAGGTGGGTCTAATTTTGGGACTCTATCTTCTACTCCTTTTGTGTATATATTTGTCCCTACATCAATACCACACTATCTGGATTACTAGTTTTATAGTGAATCTTAATAATGGGTAGAGTAAATATTTTTCTACTTTCTAAGACTATGTTAACCATTCTAGGTCCCTTGGGTAGCCATATAAACTTTAGAATCTTCTTGTTAGCTTTTACCCCCAAAATTATAAGTAATTGAACAAGTAGAATAAAATAAAGCAACAGGAGAGTCCAATAATATACAACCTACTTGACTGGTGTTATAGAACACAACACCCATGATTAGCTAAGTATTTTCTTTTCAGGTACACATGGAAAATTACCCTATGTGGACCATGTGCTGAAATCATATAGCGTGTACTCTAAGACTATGACAGATTTCAGGGGGCCTCCCTGGTGGCGCAGTGGGTTGAGCACAGCTATGTGAAGCATCCGGCACACAGCAGCGCCAGTTCGATCTCCACTCAGGGAGGGGACCCACATGGCGCTGCAGGCCTCTCCTGCCTCGCCCACTGCTCCCCTCAGCGGTGTATTTCGGTCAGTCTGCCTGTCCTGCTTCCCACTCTGTCTCTGGTGGATCCTCTCACCTCCCAGGTCTCTGAACTGTGCCCAACTTGTATCCATAAATAAATAAATCTTTACAGAGGAAATAGACAAATTCCTTGAAAAATACAACTTACTATGTCTGACAAAAGATTAAACAGGAAAACCTAAACAGCCCTCTATCTATTGAAGAAACTGAATTTGTTATTATAAATTTCCTATCAAGAAAACTCCAGCTCCAGATGGTCCTATTGGTGAATTCCATGAAATGTTGAAAGAAAAAAGTAAGTTTTCCACCAACTACTTCAGAAAATAAAAAAGGGAATTCTCCACAACTCATTTTATGTGCACTAGCATGACCTTAATTTGAAAGCCAGACAAAGACATTGCAATAGAAAAAAGAAAATTACAAACCAATGTAAAAAATAAAAATATTTTCAAATAAAATATCACTAAGCATAATCCAGCAATTTATAATATCACAATCAACTAGTATTTATCTCAGAAATGCAAGGTTAGTTTAGAACCTGAAAATCAGTAAATTCACACAATAATGAAATAAAAGTAAAATCTCATACAATCATTTTAATGGATGAAGAAAAAGCATTTGACCAAAATCAACACTTAACTAACCATTATAAACACACACATACACACACACAACAAAACTCTTCAACACGTAGGACTAGAAAGGAATTTACATAATCTGATAAAGAGCAGCTACAAAAACCCTAAAACTAACATCATACTTAGTGGCATGAATATTTTGCCCCTAATATTGGGAATAAGGCAAACATGCCCATGCTCACTACTTCTATTCAACATCAAACTGAAAGCTTTAGACAATGAAACATGGAAAGAAAAAGAAATGAAAGTGAGATTAGAAAGGAAAAAAGTTAAAATAAGTGATAATGATTACTTATATAAAAACCCCCAAGGAACCTACAAGAAAACTAATAGGTAGATTCAGAATGCCTCAGGACACAAAATCAATGTACAAAAAAAATCAACCACTAGCAATTTATACTAGTAATGAACAATGGGAGGGGTGGATAATGTCATTTACAATAGTATCAAAAAACATCTTCCCTCACTTTTGGTTTTTGTGTCTTTATTGTTATTAATATTATTACTGTTATTATTGTTCTTATTCCTTTCCTTGATCCTTATTTGGTTCCCTTATATTCCTTCTAGGGGAGGAACCATCTGGGTATTTTTCTTTTGCCTTCTGACTTACTTCACTGAGCATAATCCCTTCCAGTTCCATCCATGTTCCTATGAATGTGTCTAGTTTTTCTTTTTGGATTGCTGAATAGTATTCCATCGTGTATATGTACCACAGCTTCCCGATCCACTCATCTGTGTTTGGGCATTTAGGTTGTTTCCAGGTCTTACCTATTGTAAACAGTGCTGCTATCTATAAACATAGGAGTGCAGGTATTCTTTTGAATTAGTGTGTTTGTGTCTTTTGGGTATATTCCTAGGAGCGGGATTGCTGGATCATAGGGAAGTTCCATTCTTAATAGATTGAGGAACCACCATACTGCTTCCCATAGTGGTTGGACCAGCTTGCATTCCCACCAGCAGTGTAAGAGAGTTCCTTTTTCACCACATCCTCACCAACATTTGTTGTTGCTACTTTCTTTGATATGTACCATTCTCACTGGTGTGAGGTGGTATCTCATAGTGGTTTTGATTTGCATTTCTCTGATGACAAGAGAAGTGGAACATTTTTTTACATGCCTGTTGTCCATTTGCATTTCCTCTTTGGAGAATTGCCTTTTTAGCTCTTCTGCCCATTTTTTGACTGGGTTGTTCACTTTGTTTTTGTTTAGTCTGGTTAGTTCTCTGTGGATCTGTGTGATAAGTCCCTTGTCAGTAATGTTGTGTGCAAAGATTTTCTCCCAGTTGGTGGCTTGTCGCTTTGTTTTGGTTAGCGTGTCCTTTGCTGTACAGAAGCTTTTAAGTTTGATGTAGTCCCAGCTGTTTATCCTCTCCTTCACTAGCTTTGCTTTAGGTGTTGTATCTCCAAAGATGTCGTTGATGTGTATGTCATGTAGGGTTTTGCCTACTTTTTCTTCAATGTATTTTATGGTTTCAGGTCTTATGTCTAAATCCTTAATTCATTTTGAGTTGATTTTTGTGCATGGTGAAAGGCAGTATTCTAGTTTCATCTTTTGCATGTAGCAGTCCAGTTTGCCCAGCACCATGGGGGTGTGAGGCGATGGTGCACTGGTGATATGGTGATGGGGAATACATGGGGATTACAGTTGATGTCAAATATATATAAATTAAAGGGAAAAAATGTAAAAAATAAATAAATAATGCCATATTAAAAAAAAACAATACTATCAAAAAACATCAAATACTCTGGGGTAAGTTTAATGAAGGATACAGCAGACCTCTACACAGAAAACTATAAAACTTTGCTGAAAGAAATTAAGGACCTAGATAAATGCAGAAATATACTATGTTCGTGGGTCAGAACATAAAACGTCTCAATTCTCCTAAAATTTATCTAGAAAGTCAATTCAACTCCAAACAAATCCAAGCAGTCTTTTAAAAAAGAATTATAAACTGATTATAAAACTCACATGGAAATAACCTAGAAGAGCCAAAGTAACATAAAAAGCAATGTTGAAGGACTTGCCCTACTTGATATTAAGATTTATTATAAAAGCTACAGTAATAAAGAAAATATGGATTTGCCAACAGGAAAGTGTATTAACTGCATTTTCTTTTTTTAATGCTATGCTCTCATTTGTTTATTTATCTATCTATCTATTTATTTATTTTTAACATCATTGTTCATTTTTGTAAAATGTTTGCTTTCTCCTCTCAGGTATAGTCCTGTCAAATTTCCACCACCAATTCACCTGTGCACCATCACCACTGTCCCTTGTGCTCTTCCCTCCCTTGTTTTGATCCTTCAAGTGGGCCTTACTGACCAGGAGAGACTGCCCCTCCCATTAGTATAATTTCCTGAGATAGCAAGGAACGCCTTTAGGCATACCTTTCATATGCAAAACAACCAAGCCAATCAACTTCTTTATCAAGAGCTATGTCTCTGTCCTAATCAGGGTCAGGTAACCATGAATGTCCCTACATACTGGAGACCTCTGAAATTACTCAAACTACCCAATCCTAAACCTTCTCAGTGCTTACTCAGTTTTACCCATTCTTTCCCATGATAATCACAATAAAGACCCTTGCCCATGGCTTTCCCCTCATAACTTTTGCATCCTGACTGATCCTGATGCTTCTTTGTGTGGCCTTGCCCTGTGTGGCATGTTCCTCCTTTTAGAAACTGAGTTACCAACTGTCTTTTCAATGGCAGTCATCTCAGGATCTGTTAGCCTAAATAATAATAATAAAACCTACATTTTAAAATAATAAGACATAGAACAATTAAATAGAACAGAGTTCAGAAAAAGGTTCAATTATATAAGTTCATTAATTGTTGAAAAACAATGTGCCTAGAAATTTCAATGGGAAAAAAGAAATTTTCTTTAACAAATGATTCCAGAACAACTGGATATTGTATTGCAAAATTTAACATCAATCCTTAAACACCCAAAATGGACCATTGACCTAAACTGAAAAAATTAAAATGATAAAAGTTACAGGAGAAAGTGATCTTGCAGTAGACAAAGATTTCATAAGCAGGTCACAAAAAGTGCTAAAAACTTTCAAAAGATGAATAGTATTCCATCATGTATATGTACCACAGCTTCCTGATCCACTCATCTGTGTTTGGGCATTTAGGTTGTTTCCAGGTCTTACCTATTGTAAACAGTGCTGCTATAAACATAGGGGTGCAGGTACTCTTTTGAATCAGTGTATTTGTGTCTTTTGGGTATATTCCTAGGAGTGGGATTGCTGGATCATAGGGAAGTTCCATTCTTAATAGATTGAGGAACTGCTTTCTGTAATGGAATACTATTCAGCAATCAAAAAAGAAAAACTAGAGGCATTCATAAGAACATGGATGGGACTGGAAGGGATTATGCTCAGCGAAGTAAGTCAGAAGGCAGAAGAAAAATACCAGATGGTTCCTCCCCTAGGAGGAATATAAGGGAAACAAATAAGGATCAAGGAAAGGAATAATAACAATAACGACAATAATAATAACAATAAAGACACAAAACCCAAAAATGAAAAGACAAGGACAAATTGGGGACACTTAGTGGGGAGAGGGGAGGGGGAGGGTTGAGGGCAAAAGGGAACACGGGGGACTGAGGTGATGGTGCACTAGTGATATGGTGATGGGGAATACAATTGATGTCAAATATATATAAAGGAAAAAAATAAAAAAAACTTTCAAAAGATGATAAATTAGACTTCATCAAAATTTAAATATTTTTAGTATTGAGAGGGGAAGTCTGGACTAGGCAGGCTCTGGTAACACTGGGAAAGCACCTGCCAAGTGTCACCATCACAGGGCAGGGAGTTCTGGGTTAGGGGCCCCACAAAACCACTCTGTGGAACTACTGTTGAACATGACCTGACTATCAGTTCTTGATATCCCAAAGGAACACCCCGGAGAGATGCCTGCCAATACCAGCAACACAGTGTCCCAACGAATACAGCAAATTAGAAAATAGACATCAGGGAGAAGAAAAAAATATAAATAACCAAGTAAGCACAGAGGGGAAAGTCACACCACAAAAAGAAAACCAAGCACAAGAACCCAATAATAATGACATGGAAGAAATGCTCAGCATACCAGAAAGAGAATTTAAAATCATCATGGTTAAAAAAATTAAAGATCATGAAAAGAAAGAGGATGATATGATAAAAACAACTAATGAGCTGAAGAATGAAAGAATCACTAAAGAAGGAAGTGAAAGAACTATGGGAAAGTAAGAAAAGTCATTGAAACAGAATGGACGAAATGGGAGAACAAAATAATACTCTCAAAGACACAGAAATAAAAAGAATCAAAACAGAAAAGGATAAAGAAGTCTAAAGGAAAAAAAAAAAACAAAGAAATGCTTCGAGAACTCTCTGACACCTTCAAGAAAGGAAATATAAGTTATAAGAATCCCAGAGGCAGGGGAGAAAGATAAAGGAAATGAAAACCTTTTCAAGGAGATTATTGAAGAGAGTTTTCCAAGCTTAAAAAAGGAGATGAAAATAGAAATACAAGAAGCAGGATGCACTCCAACTTTCTAAGATGGAAAGAGAGCTACAGCAAGACATACTAGTAAAGCTCCCAAGAATCCAAGTCAAGGAGAAAACAATGAAGCTGACAAGGGGGAAGAAAACAGGTAACTTATAAAGGAAAACCAATCAGGCTAACATCAGACTTCTCTGAAGACACACTACGGGAAAGGTGAGAATGGAGAGACATATTCAAAAACATTCAAGACAACAAATGCCAATCACGCATTCCTTATCCTGCAAAGCTTTCCTTCATATATGAAGAAAAAATATGAACTTTCTCAGACAAACAGAAACTACAGAAATTCAGCATGACCATACCCCCACTCCAAAAAATACTACAATAAGTACTAAAACCAAAATCAACAGAAGAATGAGTAAGAGGAACAGTATAAGGCAAGGGAAAACAAATCACAAAAAAGACAAAATGGCAAATACAGATGCCAGCATAACAATTTTAACTCTAAATATAAATGGACTAAACTCAGCAATAAAAAGACACAGAGTAGCAGGCTGGATTAAAAATCATAGTCCAACCTCCTGCTGCCTTCAGGAAACACATTTAAACACAAAGACAAACATAGACTTAAAGTAAAAGGTTGGAAAACAATACTACAAACTAATGGACCAAAAAAGGAAGCAGGAACAGCTACACTTACATCATATAAAATAGACTTCAAACTAAAAAAGGTTAAAAAAAAGACAAGGATGCACACTTCATAATGATTAAGGGCACTGTACATCAAGAAGACATAACACTCATCAACATATATGCACTGGAGCACCAAAATATATCAGACAATTATTATCATCTCTGAAAGAAAACATTAGATAAAATACATATATATTAGGAGACTTCAACACCCCACTCTTACCAAAGTACAGATCAACAAGACAAAAAATAAACAAAGACACCAGAACCCTAAATAAAGACCTAGAACTCATGAGCTTAACAGACATCTATAGGACATTACACCCCAAAAAATCAGACTATACTGTTTTCTCAAGTGCACATGGATCATTCTCCAGAATTGATCACATATTGGGCCACAAGACCAACATCAACAGATACAGTAAGATGAAAATCATTCCAACTATATTCTCTGATCATAGAGGCATCAAACTAGAAATAAATCATGAAAAGAAAACAAAAAACCTACCCACTTCATGGAGATTGAAACCCTCATGGCTGGAAGAGTATTTTAAATTAAAAAATACTTTGAACTGAATGATAACGAGGACACCACATTTCAAAATGTATAGGATGCAGCAAAAGCAGTAATAAGAGGGTAGTTTATAGCAATCCAAGCCTACATCAATAAGCAAGAAAAAACTTAAAGAAACAACCTAATCTCCCATCTCAATGAACTAGAAAAAGAACTACAAAAGAATCCAAAAACCAATAGAAGGAAATAATAAAAATTAGAGCAGAATTAAATGAAACAGAATTTTTTTAAAAATCCTAAAGGTCAATGAAACCAAAAGTTGGTTCATTTAAAAAATAAACAAAATAGACAAACCTCTAGCCAGACTAACAAAGAAAAAAAAGGGAGAAAACACAAATAAATAAGATCACAAACGAAAGAGGAGAAATCACAATAGACTCAATAGAAATTAAAAGAATAATCAGAGAATACTATGAACAGTTATATGCTAACAAGTTCAACAATCTAGAAGAGATGGACAATTTCCTAGAACAATATAACTACCTAAAGCTAGACAAAGAAGAAATAAACCAATTACAAGCAATAAAATCAAAGCAGTAATCAAAACACTCCCCCAAAACAAAAGCCCAGGATCAGATGGATTCACAAATGAATTCTACCAAACATTCAGAAATGAACTAGTAACTATCCTACACAAAGTCTTTCAGAAAATTGAGAAAGGAATACTACCAAATACATTCTATGACACCAACATTATATTAATACCAAAACCAAACAAAGACAACACAAAAAAAGAGAACTATAGGCCAATCTCTCTAATGAACACTGATGCAAAAATCCTCAATAAAATTCTTACCAACAGTATCCAACAATACATCAAAAGGATAATACACCATGATCAAGCAGGATTTATCCTGGGGGTACAACGATGGTTCAACATAAAAAAAATCAATGTAATCCAACACATCAACAAAAAGAAGAATAAAAACTATATGATCATATCAATAGATGCAGAGAAGGCATTTGACAAAGTACAACAACCATTCATGATGAAGACCCTCGAAATCCTTGGAATAGAAGGATCATACCTCAACATGATAAAAGCTATATACGACAACTCCACAGCCAATATTATCCTCAATGGTGAAAAACTGAGAGCATTCCCCTTAAGATCAGGAACAAGATAAGGATGTCCACTCTTCTCCACTGCTATTCAATATAATACTGGAAGTCTTAGCCAGAGCAATAAGACAGGAAAAAGACATACAAGGAATCCAAATAGGGAAAGAGGAAGTAAAACTATCACTATTTGTAGATGATATGATAATATACTTGGAAAACCTTAAAAGCGCTACAGAAAATCTAATTAAAACAATCAACCCATTTTTAGCAAAGTAGCAGGATACAAAATCAATGTACAAAAGTCAGTAGTCTTCCTATATAAAAACAACCAATCTGAAGAGGAAGAAATCAAGAAAACTATCCCTTTCACAATTGAAACAAAAAAAAATATATCAAATACTTGGGAATAAACCTAACAAAAGATGTGAAAGACCTATTTAGAGGGGCCTCCCTGGTGGTGCAGCGGGTTGAGGGCCTCACTGTGAAGTATCAGCAGCACAGCAGCACAGGGATCCCTGGCCAGGGAGGGGACCTACATGGCGCAGCAGACCTCTCCTGCCTCGCCTGCTGCTACCCTCAGCAGTGTATCTCAGTGCATTTATCTGCTCTGCTCCCCACTCTGTCTCTGGTGAATTCTCTCACCTCCCGTGACTCTGGCCTGTACCCCAGTTCTTGTATACATAAGTAAATAAATATTTAAAAAAAGACCTATTTAGAGAAAATTATAAAACATTGATAAAAGAAATAGAAGAAGACAGAAAGAAATGGAAAGATATCCCCTGTTCATGGATTGGAAGTTTCAACATTATCAAAATGGCCATCCTACCAAAAGCAATTTACAGATTCAACGCGATTCCAATAAAAATCTCAATGACATTCTTCAAGGAAATGATCAAATATTGATTAAATTCATATGGAGCCACAAAAAACCTCGATTAGCTGAAGCTCTCCTGACACTGACTAAAAAGAAGGGGAATGGAGGTATCACACTCCCAAACTTCAAACATTACTGCAAAGCAATAATAATTACAACAGCTTGGTATTAGAACAAAGACAGACACATGAACCAATGGAACCAAACAGAAAGCCCAGAAATAAAACCACACATTTTTGGACACATGATCTTTGACAAAGGAGCAAAGAATATGCAATGAAACAAAGACAACTTATTCAATAAATGGGGCTGGGAAAACTGGACTGCCACATGCAAAAAGATGAAACTAGACCACTACCTCACACCATGTACCAAAATCAACTCAAAATGGATAAAAGAATTGAATATAAGACCTGAAACCATAAAATATATAGAAGAAAACATAGGTAAAATGTTACAAGACGTACATCTCAGTAATGTCTTTAAAGATGCATCCCCAAAAGCAATAAAAATGAAAGAGAAGATAAACAGCTGGGACTACATCAAATTAAAAAGCCTCCATACAGCAAAAGAAACATTAACCAAAACAAAGAGACACCCCACTGATTGGGAAAAAATTTTTGTACTCCACACAACAGATGAGGGACTGATCACAAAGATATACAAAGAACTCACAAGACTCAAGAAAAACAAAGCAGGGCCTCCCTGGTGGCGCAGTGGGTTAAGCAACACACTATGAAGCAAACCGCAGCCGCTGCAGCACGAGTTCGATCCCTGCCGCCGGCCAGGAG
>JAGFMF010012148.1:252510-264603 GCA_019455555.1 Galemys pyrenaicus | reverse complement strand
GTCCATTAGTCCATTAGTCCTTTCCTTGCGTCAGCAGTGGGCGAGCTCTGAATCGTGGTCCTCTTTTGGTCTGCTGCCTCGGGTCGTGGGCTGGTCCTCGCAGACGTCTCCTCCTCCACTCGAGGTTTTGTCCCGCAGCTCCTGGACCTGTCCACCTCCTGCGCTCCTGCAGCTTCTCTGGCTCTTCTCACAGCATCCTGGTCTTCAGCCACCTCCTGTGCTGCCATTGCTCTGCCAAATGCTCTGCTAAGTTACATGTTCATGGCCTGCCACCTCTCAGTCCCTCCTGCGGTCTTCTTAGGGCTCCGCACCTGTCTGCATCGAACCATCCTGCCGACTAATGCCAATTGTAGCAGCAGGAAGGTGGCACAGGAGCAAGGTTCGGGATGGTTCTGGGCAGACGGGTCAGGGAAGGAGAGTCTTGGAGCTCTCGGTGGCTTTTCATGCTTTATTTAGTAGAGGTGGCCGGGTACATGGCAGGCATGGGTGCCAGGGGGCCAGGAGGCTGGCAGGCCTCCCAGCCCCAGGCGCTTCTCACCCTCTCGACCAGCGAGCAGCAGCAGTAGGAAACAGCCGAGAGGGTGAGATGTGCTGGGGGCCGGGAGGCCTGTCAGCCTCCCAGCCCCCGGCACCCCTGCCTGCCATGTACCTGGCCACCTCTACTAAATAAAGCATGAAAAGCCACTGAGGGCTCCGAGACTCTCCTTCCCTGACTCGTCTGCCCAGAACCATCCCGAACCTTGCTCCTGTGCCGCCACCTTCCTGCCGCTACACCTGTGTAAGAAGAAGCATTCTAGGTCAAGTGAACTGAAGTCTAAGTTGAAGCATAAAACAAGCACTCCCTCAGTGGTAGACCTGGGCCACTGTATATAACCAGTACCCTTAAGGGTGCCCTTGAGGAAGGGTGTAGAGCCAGCACCCAAGCCAGCACCCAGACAGGAGAAGATCCAGGGAGTCCTGGGCAGGCCCAACAACATGTCTTTATTGCAGCAGCAGGAGACAAGATACACAGACAGTGGCCACAGCACTCACGGCCGCCAGGCAGGGAGCAGCAGCTGTGGCTCTAGGGGAAGCCAGCAAGCGGGTGGCTTTGGGCCTCTTTGGCTAGAACCCCTCGGGCCCCTTGGCCCTGAAAGCAGCAAAGGCAACCACAACAGCAACGGCAGCAGACCCCCAGGAGGAGCCCTGTTTGCTTTTATGATTTATAACAAAGCTGGCACGGGGCAGATTTACGCCTAGGCGACACAAGTCAGCTTTCGCACAAGTGAACTAAACACCAAGGTTATAGGTTATTTACTGCTTTCTGTACACGCGGACTGCATCCCGAGCTTATATGGTATCTACTAAGCCACCTGTGGTGGAAAGTCACTGCGAAAAGCAGCCTGAGAAACTGTTTATTCCCTTGCCCTATAAAGGGCTAATATGCCCAAAATATATGCTGTTAATCTTTCTACCAGCCTTCCCTAAAGGGATCTACAGTCCTTTCTCAGAGTGACCACACACTGGAGAAAAGGAAATAATCAAACTTTTCAGAGATTAATGGACACTGGCTCTGAGGTGACACTAATTCCAGAAGACCCAACATGTCACCGTGGCCAACCAGAAAAAGACTAGGCGCTTGTGAATATGAAGGGATGCTAATCAAATGAAGTGGTCTATGGCTTTTTAGCTCAGGTTCATTCTCATAACGGGCCTGAATCTATCCTGTGGTTATCACCCTGGGTCAGGAAAGCAGACTTGTAGTAGATACTCAGCAACTAGCAAAACCCCTGTATTGGTTCCCTGACCTGTGGAGTGAAGGCTGCTATCGTGGCAAATGCCAACCAGAAGCCACTAGAACTGTATCTAGGAAAATGGTTACCAAAAGTAGCACTGCATTCCTGTAGGGATAGCAGACATTAGTGCTACCATCAAGGAGTTAACAGGTGTAGGGGCAGTGATTGCCATCACATTCCCACTTGGCTTGCCTATGTGGCCTGTGAAGATAGATGAATCTTCGAGAATGACAATCAGTTATTATAACCTTAGCCAGGTGGTAACTCCACGACCAGCTACTGTACCAGATGTTGTTTCATTGTTTGATTAAACTATCCCCTCATCCTTGATCTTGGTTTGGCAGGTGCTTTTTTGTTTTTTAATGCAATACCTCTTACTAAAGGCCACCAGAAAGTTCTTTCAGCTGGCAAAGTCAACTATTATGCCTCCCCTGTGCTGCCACAGACGTATCTCAAGTCTGTCCTATGCCATAACTTAGTCTACAGGGATCTTGATGGACTTTGCCTTCCACAGATAACACATTGGTCCATGACAATGATGACACTGCAGATTACACCTAGCGAGCAAGAGTGGGAGCCTGGATCATTTTGTGCCTCAGCTGTTCTGTCTTTGTCTTGACCACTCTGCCTCTCAGAGTATAGTAGGGAAAGTTTGAGATAAGGAACCTCTCAGGGCAAAAGTCCTGGTATGAGGATCTATACATGCTGAAAACAGCAGTAGATGTTATGGTTAGAGCAGCAAAACACCACGGCTTCCCTTGACTGCTCTCCCTGATTTCCCAGCCTTGGCTGGGGCCAGCTGGTTACACATCCCCCACATTCCTGTGCATTCCCCATTTGCCTGCTTGCTTCTTTGATCTTTTTTTTTTATCTTCTGCCTGACAGAAAATAAAAACAAGACTGCCCTTGGAGCTGGGCTGTGCCTTCATAGTGCAGTCCCTCTAGGCTGTTCATCATTGCTGCACATGGACTCTCAGTCATCCTTTTTCATCTCACCGCCACACATCATAATGAGACGAATAAGTACTCTAGACCTACAGAGAAGGCATTTGTGTGTCAGAGGGTGGGTTAAAAAATCTGACACAAATGTACGACCTTCCACCTCAGTGAAATTCCTTGGGGTCCAGTGGTGTGAGGTATCTTGAGAGATCCCTTCTAAGGTGAAGAATGAGTTTTTGCATCAGCTTTTCCTAAGCAAAAAGATGGACGCCTGCTGGGACTCTAAGGACTTCAGAGGCAACGTCGTCTTCATCTGGCCTATTTACCAAGTTGTGAGTGAAGCCCAGAACAACAGCAGGATCTGAACACGTCCATCCAGACTGCCACACAAGCTGCTCTGCCACGTGAGCCACATGAGCCAGGAGATGCAGTGGCAGACGGGGATGGGGCCCTTGGCCGTTCGCTTTGTGTGAGTCAGCTCAGAGCTCAGGGCACTGGTGCAAAGCCCTGCCATCCTCAGGGGACAGCTGCTCTAATTTTGACAAACAGCTTTTGGCTTGCAATGGGGCTTCAACTGACTTGCTCATTAAATTGAAGCATGTCAGTGGAGGAAAAGAAATTGAATACAGATTTGCTAAGTAATGGTAAGTGAACGCGGAGGAGTCCAGTGTTGAGGTATAAGATATGTGACCCACAGAAGACCCTCTTTCTGGTGCCACTTGTAGGGGCCCAAGTTCTTATGACAGAGGCCCAGCCTGTGGACCATCCTGGGCTCGTTCGTCCCTTTTCTTGAAGGACAACGTGCTCACAGACAAATAGCTTTACCAGCTCATCACTTAGCTGTAGAATCCCAGAAATCCAGCAACCTTCCTTCACCAGCCTGTGGATGGTGTGAGGCCAGTAGCAGCACCCATAGCCCTGAGCCTGGGTTTTCCTGGAGTCCTGCCGCTGGAGAATGTAGCCTGACATGGGTGGTATGCGCCATCAAAGGTTAAATATCTGCACAAAATTGATGGTGAAAAAGAGCCAAATACAGCAGGTATGGAAGGGCGAATTGAAAGAACTTTGAAGCAAGTTCAAATGAATGGGTTTTTTTTAAGATTTATTTATTTATGCGTACAAGAGCTAGGGTACAGGCCAGAGTCACGGGAGGTGAGAGGATTCACCAGAGAGAGTGAGGAACAGAACAGGCAGACTGACTGAAATACACTGCTGAGGGGAGCAGCGGGTGAGGCAGGCGGAGGTCTGCTGCGCCATGTGGGTCCCCTCCCTGGCCAGAGGCAGGGCTCAAACCATCCTGGGCTCATTGGTCCCTTTTCTTGAAGGACAACGTGCTCACAGACAAATAGCTTTACCAGCTCATCACTTAGCTGTAGAATCCCAGAAATCCAACAACCTTCCTTCCTTTCTCCCTGCCTCTGTCTTCTCCAGCCCAAGCTGGCAGTGTTTCTACTGAGATCCACAAGTCACACATCTGATCTCTTTTTTTGGGGATCATTGATCTTTTCATTTAAATTTCTGTTTTAATGTATACTAGTTAGTAGACTTATAGTTTGAACTTCCTGATAGGAGTTGCAATTCCTTCACATTTGGCATGGTAATAGTACTGTATAAACTTTTTTTTAATTTTAATTTTATATATATTTTACATTATCTTTCATTTTTGTACAGTGTATATTTCTCGTCCTCGTGAAATTCCCATCACCAATTCACCCATGCACCATCACCATAGTCCTACCTCCCTGCCTCAGGAATATCTCAGCACATCTTATCTCTTTAGCAACTGGTTGGTGAGACCTCACCACTCATTCACCACTCACTTCCATCTGAGACTCCACAAAAGTGACCTTGAATGTTCATTTATACCAATGATCTCTTTGTGGCAATCTCGGCTTTCTCTATCAAACACCTCAAAACCCTTCCAACCTCTATCCATGTTTCCAAAGTCCCTTCCATGCTTTGTAGGTATCTGTTACAGCAACACCCCACTTCCCAGTACAACAATCTGTGTTCCTGCCACAACAAAGTACCACAAACTGGGTGGCTCAAAAACAGGACTGTCTCATAGTTCTGGTGCCCAGAATTCTGAAATCAAGGTGGCAGCAGGGGTCTTTTTGAAGGCACCAGAGAAAGAGCAGTTCTAGGCCGCACACCCCTGGCTTCTGTCCTGAGGTATTTCTTGGCTTATCAATGCATCAATCTAGTCACATGGTCATTCCTTCCCTGTGTGTCTTCACACTGTCTTCCCTCTTTGTGTGTCTGTATCTTTGTCTAGATTTCCTTTATAAGGTCACACAGATCTTCCTGGCTCAGAGCCCACCTTAGTAATCTCATTTTAGCTTGATTACCTCCGTAAAGACCCTTTTTTTCCAAGTATGGTCACCTTCTGAGGTACTGAGGTTAGGATTTCAACATATTTTATTTTGGGAACACAATTTTCCCCATAATAAGCTCCTCACAGATTCACAGGGTGGCTGCGCTTACCCACTGAGAGCAGGTGGCTGTAGTTCTCGAGCGTCACATCCCGGTACAGGCGCCTCTGAGTGGAGTCCAGCTGCTGCCACTCCTCCCTGCTGAAGGCCACAGTCACATCCTCGAATGACACTGACCCCTGTAAGAGCACAGTCCTGTTCAAGGCGACATGGTCAGCACCAGGGGTGGGGGAAGACATAGATGTGAAAATGCTTTTTGTTTTTTTAGTTTGGTACCTTTTTATTTACAAATTCAAATAGTTTTCTTTTTATTCTTACATCATTGCTCTTTTTTTCAATATTTACTTTTGGTAATTTATTTTTTTAAGATTTATTTATTTATGCATATAAGAACTGGGGTATAGGCCAGAGGTGCGGGCGGTGAGAGGATTCACCAGAGACAGAGTGGGGAGCAGAACAGGCAGACTGACTGAAATACACTGCTGAGGGGAGCAGTGTATGAGGCAGGAGAGGTCTGCTGTGCCATGTGGGTCCTCTACCAAGGCCACAGGGGTCAAACTTGTGCTGCAGTGGCTGCGGTTTGCTTCATAGTGCGGTACTTAACCCACTGCACCACCAGGGAGGCCCCTCATTGCTCATTTTTGTACAATGTTTGATTTTTCCTGTCAGGTGTAGTCCCCATTAATCTCCCACCACCAATCACCCATGAACCACCACCGCAGGCCCTTGTGCTCTTCCCTCTCCTCTTTTGACCTCTCTTCTTCCATATGCCTCAGATCTAGGGTCTGCCAGAAAGTTTTTTAGGCAGGAAAATATTTTTAATAATTTTTCACCAATATACCATACAGTATGGCTCCTAAATACCTAATTATACACATGTTGTATAGAATACAACCAGCTAATTATAACAGTCTGCTATTTATTGTATATAACAGTCAATCTTTTATTTTTAAAAATAATAACTTTGTACAGGATTTGACCTTGATCCTATTTTGTTGCTCATTTTTATGGGAAATTTGTGGTCTATAACTTATGGAAGAAAACATGTATACTTACTTCTTAACTCACAGGATCCTTCCACAGTTGCTTTAATTTACTTTTAAAGATACAGTGATTGTCTTTTGATGCCTTTTTATGTTCATTTCTCTTTTTTGTCTTACTTTTTTGTTTAATATATATGTGTTTGTGTGTGTGTGTGTGTATATAGCTGCTTTATATACAGTAACTGGGTCTATCCAATAATCATACCAAGGTATTTATGCTAATCTTCCCCCCAAGGAGATTCAGGTAAATTAAATATTTGTTTACTTCATGGGCTATCAAAATTAAAACTTCAATATTTATTTCAGTTTTGAGGCCTGACACACAATTCAAAGTACACATGACTGGGTTAAGGCAATAAAAGCGGTCTGAAAGAAACCCCAGGATTCAGGACAACAAAACTGCATATCTTGCTTACATCTGAGCTACAATATGAACATACATCTCATAACCCTTTTATTGTAGTGTGAGGGATTCTGAACATGTACAATAATTGCACAGTGGTGGGCTAGCGGCCCTGTGACCTGCCTTCTGCTTGTTGAACCAATTATTTGTCAGCTTTGTGTGGCTGAATGCCCTGATCCTCTGATCTTCATGGGGTCTAACAAAAGGTTGTACAGTCACACACATCTTTTGCTCACTTCTAACACATTTTCCTGATAGTGCTTCAAAGCCATTTATTAATTTTAACATATTGTACTATCAACAGAGGCTAACAATTTTCAAAACTATCAAGTCCTGGTTCTTTGAGTCTTTCCCTCTATCTCCTTTCACATTTTGCTTTAAGCCACAAGAAGAAACTAGACCCACCCAAAATTTTACGTGGAAATATTAGATAACTTACCAAGTTCATTAAGCACATGCTCTACATCCCACCTAACTTCAAGTGATAGTGTTATTAAGTTTCTTTTACTTTATAACAAGGATCCTCCAGTTTCCAAAACCTGGTCTTCACTCCCTTTTGTGCCCTCAACAACAGCATTCTAAAAGCCAAACTTCTTACTAATACAGTCGGCTCAAGCATTTTAGGGTTTCTCTAACATGCTCCTTAAAACCCTTTTAGCCTCTACTCACAATCCACTTTGAAGGACATTCATTTTTAAGTATTCTATATGGCAACACCCTACTCCCAGTACCAAAATCTGTGTTAGTTTTCTATTTGATGCACAGCAAATTACACCAAAACCTAGTAAGTTAAAACAACACCCAGTTTCTATGGGTCAGGCATCTAGGTGTGGCTCAGCCGGGTCCTATCCCCACAGGGCAGTTCACCCATGGCAGCTTATCAGTGAGCAAGTGAGAAGAGTCAAGGAGAAAGTGCCAGCAAGATGGAAGTTTGGTGCTTTATAACCTAATCTTCGATGTGACATCCATCACTTCTGCTATATTCCATTTATTCGAAGCAGCTTACAAGGTCCAGCCCCCACACAAAGAGGAGTGTGTCACACAAATGTAGGACTAACCACAAAGCAGGGATCACCGAGCATCATCTCAGAATTCCATTTACCACAGCAACATATCAAGACTTGCATGAAGCAGATAGAAAATAATTTAGAGAGAAATTTATAGTTTTAAATACTTATATTAGAAGAGTCTAAAATCAGTGATATAAGTTAAACCTCAAGGCACTAGGGAATAAAAGACCAAGTAAACTCAAAGAAACTCAAAGAAAAAACTAGCAAAGATCAAAAATTAACGAAATAGAAAACAAACAACAGAAAAAGCAAGTTTTTTTGAGCTGGATTACAGTCTTTAACATACAAACATTAAACTAAAACTAAAAATGCTCTAGAAGAAAATATAAGAGAACATCTTTGCTACCTTGGATAAGTAAAAATTTCTTGATATAGTATATGAAGTACCAACCATAAAAGATAATGTTGACAAATGGGAACTTATCAAAATTAAAACTTTTGAAAAAATATTTGCAATACATATACAAAGCACCCATATTAAGAATGTAGAAAGAGTGCTCACAAAGTAATTAGAAAAAGAAACATAATCCACTCTTCAAATGGAGAAAATATGAGAACACATATAAAAAGGATTTACAAATGGTCAGTACAGAACGTGGAGAGATATTTAACATCATTAATTATAAGGCAAGTACAATATAAAGTACATTGAGATAGTATTATACACTAAAAAAGCTAAAATTAAAAAGAAACTCAAAATTGCTGGTAGGAGTGTTAAACTGAATCATCACTTTGGAAATTTGTTTGGCAGTTTCTAATAAAGTTAAACATGTCCTCCACTCTATAGCTAGTAATTCCATTCCTTGGTAGTTACCATAGAAGCAAAAAACTTCAGAAAAATTACACAAGAAGATTTATAGCAGGTTTTTATCCATGATAAACAAGAACTAGAAACATTCCACACATCCACCAGCACATGAATGCATAAACAAATTGTGACATATTATATAATGGAATACTCAACAATAAAGAGCTACTGGCAAACACAACGTAAATGACTCTCAAAAGTGTTGTGTTATTTTATAAGTACAAGCCAAACACAGATGTAATGATTCTATTTTTAAGGCAATCAAGAATAGGCAGGGATAATTAATCCCTAGAGATGAAAAATCTTAACAATGGTTGCATCGAAGGGGAGAATATAGGATATTGAAGAGGAACTTTCAAGGGTGATGGACATGTTCTATATTTAACTTGAATGATGGTTACATTTGTCAAAACTCATCAAACCATACATTTAAGATCTAGACAATTTAACTTATTTCAAGTGTGACTCAGTTTCAAAAAACAGATATATAATCAGGGTATATTGTGGACCCCAAAGAGGAAACAGTTCAGTTCTCCTGGTAATGTAGGTTTACGTTCCATGGAATTGGTACAGTTTAAATTGGAAAAGAATAAGTGTGCTGGAGATAACATTTTCCAGAAAAGACAGAGAATGGTATAGGGCCAGGAAAATACAGGGTAATTAAAGAAAGAGAAAACAGCTCTATAAAAAAGGAGAGAAGACTATGTAATATGTTAGGGAGGTAATGATGAGAAAAATTCCAGAGATATGCTAGAGTCTGAACATGAAAACTGAAATTCTTTTAGTATTAAATTGTGTTAGACATTTTATATGTCAGGACAGAGATACTGACTGCTTAGATTTATGTTAAAGTGATTATTCTTCCTCTAAGTACTGCATTTCAGAATAAGCAAATAGTGATGGAAATTTATTCTTTGCTGAAAAATGAGAATGTCTTCAACCTATCTCAAACAGCGCAGTCCCAAAGGACTGTCTCTCAATACCCGAGCACTCTCCTTGCTCCTCCTTCGCCCCCAGCTAACCCTGACCCTCACCCAGAGCCTTTCATGTGCACCACCCCAGTCCTTTTCTACCCACTATTCTGTGGCTTCCCCCTCCCTGCAGCTCCTGTTCCTCCTCCTTACCCTCTTTGGCAGCATTAAATTCCCCTGCTCCCAAATCCCCATCCTAATCTGGATTATGGGCCTTTTTCCAACTGTGATGAAAGGTCAGCAACCTCAGAGCCCAGGAGAACTACCATTCTTTTTAGATTTACATGCTATTGTTAAAGACTTCTACAGGAATAGAGAAAATTTTGTTAATCGACTCAGGTTGGCCCTAAGGGCAGTCTCCTGAGTGCCCTGATTTATAGCAACTTGTGCAACTCTTAGTGCATCCTGGAGATGGACCCTGAAAGAAATCAGAACATGTCCAAAGCTCACATGCAAATTAAAGCTATAGGGGGGACACTTTCAGATTTCTTTCCCACTGTCTCGTCCCTGAAATATTATTAAAGATAACAAGATTGCAGACAACAGAGAGATGATCTCTAACTACAGACAGATTTAAAAAATGTTTAGAAGGATTACTCCACTCTCAATAATCAAACTGCATCTGCCTCTGATTGTTAATTGGTTACAACCCAAAATCAAACACATGATCCATAAATATAATGTAAACTAACAAACTACTCCCCTCTCCTAAATATACCAACTGTCTCAATACTCTAAGGATTCCACAAATCAACACAATGCAAATCCATGACTTTACAACTTAAATAATTAGAAGGAAATAAGTCATGGCAACCCCCTCCCCCCAAATCTCCACAGACAGCGACACTTTTGGATATCATTATTAAAAAAAGAAGGGTGGCACTGGACTGGGGATTATATTTTAAAATATAAAAGGGAACAAGAGTCCAATAAACGTACCTCCCCAGCAACTTTCCTTGGAGAGACTCTCCCATTTATGTTCACAACTGATTCAATGTGCAACGGGAAATAATCATCTCCAGCCAGAGGCCTCCCACCATCTTCCTGGTTGACCCGAAGGCAACACATTCCAACATTTTTAAAAAAAGATTTATTTATTTATGCATACAAGCACTGGGGTACAGGCCAGAGGTGTTGGAGGTGTGTGTGAGAGAATCCACCAGACAGAGTGGGGAACACAACAGGCAGACTGACTGAAATACACTGCTGAGGGGAGCAGCGGGCAAGGTAGGAGAGGTCTGCTGCGCCATGTGGGTCAGCTCCCCAGCTCCCGGCAGGGATCGAACTCATGCTGCAGTGGCTGCAGTTTGCTTACATAGTGTGTTGCTTAGCCCACTGCGCCACCAGGGAGGCCCAACACATTCCACCATTATTAAGAAAGGAAGAATCCAGGGAAAAGGACAGAACTTCGTTGTTCCCATTGGCTAGTTTGGTAAACAAAAGGTAAAACAAATCTGATGACTCCAGGCCTGGACACCCCTGCCCAAACTTTCCTTGACCCATTGTTCTTTATTTACTGATCTACCCCGCCCCTCTGTTGACCCCTGATCTATTTCTTCCCAGCCTCTAGATTCCCCTGACTATTGCAGAAGAAGGGAGTGAAAGACCCTGAGACCAGACTGGTTCAAACTGGAGCTGCAGGCACAGGCACAGTCTACAGGCCCTGCTCAACCAGCAAGCTGCAGCTGCCTGGTGCCCACAATTAGCAACAAGAAATGGACAACACTCAGATGAGCAAATGGACTTTACCAAATCCATTCTCCCTGCCCTCCGATTCCAGCAGGTGAAGCCTCCAGCAGGTGAAGCCATGGACAGTGGCTGGCTTGCTGGGGCTTATCTAATCTACATGGGTTGCTGGAGGGTGAGAGTGGGTCTGAGGGACCTTTGGTCCCCTCCTTTGTCCAGTGACAATTAAGAGCTCTTATTTCCCCACCACCGTTCCTCAGAATATAAACACCATGTCTGTGGTGGAACTATATAGCCCACCACGTGACTTGCCTTCATCATCTGTGAGCCTTCCTCAGACCTCTCAGTGCCCAGCCTAGTTCTGCTTAGCTCTACTACCCCAGTGAGGGCCCTGGGAGACAGGTCATGGTTTGCATGAACCAGTGAGCGACGAGCTCTCCTTGTGTATGTAGAGTAATATTTACATATTTGTGAGTAATAGTTTCCTACCTGCAGGGTAAAAAAATGAAATCCTAAAATTCCCCCAAGTTAAATAATGTGAATAAAGTAAATAATAAAAAAATATTATTCTTATAGAAACTAACTCAAATACTTTAAGATTTCAAGTTCACATAATATAGGCAAATCTTTGGCCAATGAGATTAATTTAATATTGCTGGTTTAACCAAAATAACCATGTCTTCCACATGCTAATGCTTTCAGCATCAAGTATTGTAACAGGGTGGTCCCCAGGGAAGGGGGAAGTTCCAAAATCCCAGTTCCACCCTAGGTGGGTAGAGCTGAGCAGGGATAAAAAAATGTTACAGAGAAAAAATAAGAGGACAGAAGGAAGGGAGGAAAAAGGAAGCAGAATGGAGAGCAGCAAGGAGGAGACCTGGAGGAGGCACATGGAGCAGAGGGACATGTGAAGAAACTGCGCTTGCTTTTTGGTCTTGGACTGGTTGGAACAGATGTGGGTGAGAGACC
>JAGFMF010012148.1:238744-252400 GCA_019455555.1 Galemys pyrenaicus | reverse complement strand
TTTTAATGGAAAGGAATTTTAATATAACTAGGGTACAATAAAGAAAGAACAAAGAATATAGTTACTAAGTTAAGCATTTAAAGTTACTTATTTTTTTGACGGTAAAAGTTTAGCTAAATAGGATTGGCCTAAAGCAAGGCCCAAAAACCTGCCATACATTTAAAGGACTTTTTAGTAGAGACTCATAGAAAAGGGTTAGAAAGAGTTAGACAAATTTGGGAGGAAAAGAGCAAAATTAAAATTAAGATGATAGCTGCCATTGTGAACCTCTTTAAGGGTTTTTTACCCACATTTGTTTTAACTAGTTTAAGATTAAAAAGTAAGCACAGTTTTTTCACATGTCCCTCTACTCCACGTGCCTTTTTTAGGTTTTTTTGCTGTTTTTTATCTTCCTTTCTTCCTTCTCTTTTTTTTGCAGAATTTTTTTTCCCTCCTCAGCTCCACCCACTTAGGGTGGAACCAGGATTTTGGAACTTCCCCTTTTCCTGGAACTACCCTGTTACACCTTCTGTATTATACCCTAATTGTATTAAAATTCCTTTCCATGAAAGGTCTTATATGGGGCCTCCCTGGTGGCGCAGTGGGTTAAGCAGCGCACTATGAAGCAAACCGCAGCTACTGCAGCTCCAGTTCCATCCCTGCCTCCGGCCAGGGCGGGGACCCACATGGCACAGCAGACCTCTCCTGCTGTGCCCGCTGCTCCCCTCAGCAGTGTACTTCTGTTGATCTGCCTGTTCTGCTCACTGCTCTCTGTGGTGAATCCTCTCACCGCCCCCCCCCCCACACACCTCTGGCCTGTACCCCAGTGCTTGTATGCATAAATAAATAAATCTTTTTTTAAAAAAAAAGGTCTTATATGTTTGTCTTAGTGCAGCAAATAGCAAAACCCACTCAGAGAGGGCAGGTTTGGGAGTTCTGAAGTGCCCCTCTCCCTGCCCTGTATCAGTATAAGAATAGTTGTTTTTGGATTGCAACCAGATTTTGTTTTTAATGAAAAAGAGAAGAGAAAATACCCCACTATACTACATCTAGAGGGTACTGCTCCTAAAGCTTTTGTCTCTATTACGTGTGTGTGTGTGTACACATGTGTTATGTGGATACACAGTAAGGATGTATATTCTGGTCACTGTGCAAAATACACTTCTCACTGAGCATCACAGTCAAAAGTGTTTGGAAAAAACCATATATATATATATATATATATTTGCAAAAGCCTCTGCTTTATTTGCTAGCTTGCTTTGAAGGACAAGCAAAGCAATAGGCTGCAATATAATTTTCCATTTTATTGCATGAAGAATCCAGAATGCCTGATTGAAATCTATAAAGTCAGTGTCTTTCTACATCCATCAAGAAGAATATTAGGGAGCTTCTAGACATTATCAGTGCTTCCTGGGCATTGCCACATTGTTTTTCATCCCAAATTCCCACCAATCACTAGATCACTGACTTCACCGCAGCCCCTTGGCTGCTAGCTGCCCTGTGATTATTCCTGGTGAGAGTGGACATGACTATATGATAAAAAATTTGAAGTTCAAACAAAAACAAAGTAAGCAATCCAGTAAAAAAAATGGGCAAAAGAGCTAAAAAGACATTTCTCCAAAGAGGAAATGCAAATGATCAACAGGCATATGAAAAAATGCTCAACTTCTCTTGTCATCAGAGAAATGCAGATCAAAGCCACTATGAGATACCACCTCACACCAGTGAGAATGGCACATATCAAAGAAAGTAGCAACAACAAATGTTGGTGAGGATGTGGTGATAAAGGAACTCTCTTACACTGCTGGTGGGAATGCAAGCTGGTCTACCCACTATGGGAAGCAGTATGGCGGTCCCTCAGTCTACTAAGAATTCCATAGGATCCAGCAATCTACTCCTAGGAATATACCCAAAAGACACAAAAACTCTGATTCAAAAGAATACCTGCACCCTTATGTTTATTGTAGCACTCTTAACAGGTAAGGCCTGGAAACAACCTGAATGCCCAAAAACAGATGACTGGATCAAGAAGATGTGGTACATATATAAGACATAATACTATTCAACAATCAAAAAAGATAAACTAGAGTCATTCATAGAAACATAGATGGAGCTAGAAGCAATTATGCTCAGCGAAATAAGTCAGAAGGCAAAAGAAAAACACCAGATGGTTCCTCCCCTAGGAGGAATATAAGGGAACCAAATAAGGATCGAGAAAAGGAATAAGAACAATAAAAAACACACACAACAAAAACAAAAATACAAGGACAAATCAGGGACACTTTGTAGGGAGATGGGAGGGAATGGGTGGAGGGCAGAAAGAACACAAGGGACTGAGGTGATGGTGCACATGTGAAATGGTGGTGGGAAATCCATGGGAACCACAATTGATGTCAAATATATATAAATAAAGAAAAAAAATTGAAGTCCACGAGTGATCTAAGAAATTCCTTTCAGGTGACATTCTACATCAAAACCTGAAATTGAACACAAGTCTACATTTTCATTCTTATACAGGCTTACTGACTGCATAAGCTAACACTTTATCTACTACATATTTAAAGTTATAAAAAATGTAAGTCTGTATTTAACCAAATTGAATCATTTGAGAAACTTAATTTTCACTGTGGTTATATTTGAAGATAATTTTCAATATTTTTAAGTAACTTAAAATTCTGGATTTAGTTTAATGGATATTCATTAGATATCTAGATCATTTCTATGTAAGAAAACTGAAAGACTAAGCATATTTTAAGCTTATATGCCTTTTGCATCTTACTTGTATATGGTTACAGAGAGGCTTATTCTGCTTATGAACATATCCAGTTGTGCCACTATAGAATGTGTACTACAAGGGATGTGTATGGCTATAAAAATTGTGCTAGCCTGCTACAAACTGATGTAGGACAGACAATTTAGAGTTATTCACAGTTCCTAGTTCTCCCCTAAAACAGAAGGTATTGGAGTTCAAAATTGTAATTGGTATATGTGACTGAGAGTACTGGGAGAAGAGAGGGTAACTATGTATGCAAGGCATTCTGGGTAGGTTTTTGTTAGGGAAAAAGTGAGTAGTTTTAACCTAAAGTAAAATAACTGGTTGTTCCATAATGAGAAAGACGGGAAATGTAGGCTAAAGCTTGAATGAACACAGAAAACTATAGAAGATTTCATAGAAAGGGAATTGCATTTGTTTGGGTCAAAGTTGGCTAAGTTTTAGTGGGTTTATAAGATTTTTAAAAAGAGCTATAGTATCAAACGTTATACTGATACAAAACTAGAATGTGCTAAAATTACTTAACTTCTTCCATGGTGCTACTTTGTCTACTCTTTGGCATATTGCTCCATCTTGTTTTTGGCCTTTGACTCAATCATCTCCTTATGATCCCAGTGCTACGAGATAACTTTGCCTCTTTCAGGTGTCCTCTCCCTCCTTTATACCCCCCACCATATAAACAAAGGAGGTGTCAAGATTCCCTTGTCTGGTTTTCAACTATTGCATTGCTCTCGATCTCTCTATCTCAATGTTGGATATACCATCCTCCACCTGACTCCCAGGGTCAACACCCTATTGTATTTCTCTCAGCATACCCCATGTGCCCTTCATGATCCATATCGGTGTTTAACCTGCCCCTCATCATCAACCCCAACCTCTCAACATAGGCTAACTGGATCTTCTCTCCCAACATAATGAATGCTTCTCTTGAAATCTACAAACTCCCTAACATCCTCAGAATTAGGTGTAGGGAAAAAGCATAGAGGCACTTTTATCCATTTTCATGATCACGATTTTTTCTTCCACCACTTTCAACCAACCTCACAAACTTTGTTCAGTTCTACCCAAAGACCTTCCCTCCTGAGGGGGATATCATGGTTAACCAAAACCATTACTTAGAATTCCTACATCACAAATATCATCTATGACCCTAACACTACTATTTATGTGGCCACCAGCTTACACCTACTTTCCCCACACCAGTCTTTCCCGTGCCTTTGAAATCCTTGTCCAAGAATTTCAAAGATTGAAAAACACCAACCCATTTGTCAACCACGTGGCCCTCTGAGGACTTTACTCCAGAATGAGGCAGCTACCGGGTATTCCAGAACTTCCCAGTGACGATGGCAATTCTCTCTACATGCACCCTCTCTTTATGAGGGTCATTTTACCCACTATGGTGATTACACAATTTAAAAAGTAACTTAAGCTCTCTCCTTAACCCTTGCAGAAGTAACAAATGAAACCACTTCTCTCTTAGAAGTACAGCAGTAAGTTTAAACTCACTGGCCCATTATTACAGACAATCAGGTAGCTTTCAATTTTCTCCTGGCCAGTCAGGGAGGTATCTGTAGCATAACCAACACCTCTTGGTGTACTTGCACGTACAATACAGGTCAAGAAGAACAGTCACTAAACTAAAGGGAAAAACAGCTTGGTTTTAGAAGGTTGATATGATCAGCCTATAGGATATTTCTCTTGGTCAGAATACTGGATCCTGGCTTTGAGGTATACTGCAAGGATTATAAATCCAATTGACAACCTCATCCCTTACAGTTGAGGATGCATCCTAGGTAGAGTCTTAAATGCTACTGCGCAATCAGTTTTGACAAATGACTCAACAACATATAATCCAGCAGACCCAAGAATAACTGCATCGTCAGCTGACTTTGCACAGAGGCTGAATTCGAGCTGATGATGTCATATGTGAGATCAAATATGGACTGACAATGGTGTAAACCTGGACATCCCCCATTACCTTGTTTCCAGACCTAGATCAAGAACAACCTCGTGGCTGTCTTGAACAAGATTCTGGCAATGTTGAATTCCACCTGAGCCCTGAATACAGTGATGATTAAAAATCTCTCCATCCTTTCTGTGTTCTTGAAAATCACTTATCCCAAAGAACACCTTTCCCGAGATGACTCAGCAAAGATTTGTTCTTTCTCACGACCCCCATAGAACTCCCGAATTTACCTGTAACAAGGGAAAATACAGACCTTTCTCCTTTTGTTGAACCTGCTGAAAGGTCAGACACAGACCCTGCCATTTGTTGCCTGAATGACTGAGGTTAGAAGTGTGTCCCTCTCAAACACCAGTGAGACAGAAATAAACATTTCCTGTTTGGATGACTGATACTTCCCAATTACAGAAACGATCCAGTTGTAAATTGTCACACTATCACTTGCCTTTCTATGAAAGGAAAAGACAAAACTACCCTGCTGAGACTCTCTGATCTTCAGATTTAGGGTGTTCTCAACAGCCTAAATACAGTCTGTAGGGTAAAGGTTGATCAGGTATTTCCACCCTCCCACTACTGATGATGGACACCTGTGGTGCTGCGAGCATTCCAGGGTGGGCATGCACAAGTGGGCGCACCTGTGTGGGACACGCGCATAAATGGGCGGTGTCATGAGGACGCCAGAACTGTGAGGACCAACAGACAGAACTGCGAGGACTGACCAACTGACAGTAATGACGAGCAGCAGAGAGAGAAGAAGCAGTGAAAGGGTGAGATGTGCCGGGGGCTGGGAGGGCTGCCAGCCTCCCGGCTCCCCGGCAACCCTGTCTGCCATGTACCCGGCCACCTCTACTAAATAAAGCACAAAAAGCCACCGAGGGCTCCAAGACTCTCCTTCCCTGACCCGTCTGCCCAGAACCATCCCGAACCCTGCTCCAGTGCTACCTCCTTCCTGCTGCTACACAGTCAATATTCTTTCTTGTTCAGTTTGTCTTTAACAGCTTAAACTGTCAGTCAATTTGAGGAGGTCACATTGGAGGCACTCTCAACCTGTGTCCCCTGAATGCTGTAGGTCCCACTTTGGGGACCCCATGAATTGTAAACACCTTTCCCCTAGGGGACATGCTGGGATTGTACTCCTTAGGCAGTAGCTTGGCATTGATTTGCCTCTCTCCCCGAATCATGGCGAGTTGTGCCTTTGGGGTGACCCTAAGCAACTACAAATGCTGAAGGTGGGACCAGTGGTGCAGGTAGCCCTTAAGTGACGCTGGGGATCGCTCCAAAAAGGAGCTACCCCTGACTGCTAAATGGAGTTTCCTAGAGGAAAAAAGGCTTGTTATTTATGTGCACTCTGAGGGCTATAATTCCTACAATAGGAATCATCCAATTAGAAAAGGTCTTTGGAAATTTGTCCCTGATTTTAGCTGAGGTAATCAGCCACACGGCCTTATCCCTGCGAGGTATTCTGGTCAGTGTCAGCTTACCGTCCAGGGTTGTTACAGATGATGAAATTGCCCCATTGGGACAACAAAGAATATGTGCAATGGCTAGTACATCCTGCTGTTCTTGGATTAGTTTCTCAGGTCAAGTGGAAAGGTCAATATGGAAACTTGAGAAGAAAAGAACCTGGCTTTGAAAAACAAACTCTGATGGCTTATGGGATTTGTTCAGCTGATTGGATCCAGAAGCCGGGAAGTCATGATTGAGCAAATTATTACAAGCTGGCCTCATTCTGTTGCTTGGAGTCTCGTGATAATAGTGTTAGTGCTGCATGAGACGAATTGAACAGATTTGGCCCCAGCCTCTGCCTGTCAGATTAATCAGAATGGCTGACAGAGTGGTGCACACAGGGGGAAATGTGCTGAAAGCAGGACAGAGTAGAAACAAGGGGTGGATGTTGTTAACAGACAATTCTCCACAGGTCTCATATTTCTGCATGTCTTATGAGTGTAGGTGCATGCTGCCCTTTGTACTAGATTACCTTTTTAAGCATAGTCACCTAGCAATAGCCTTGGGACATGTGCCTCCCTCCAGAGCAAAGGACAAGTCTGCTTACTGTTCATTATAAAAGATTTGGGGGCTCTAACCCACAGTGTGCAGGTGGCACCAGGTCCCCCTCACATAATCCCATAGGTACTAGGGCATGGGGAACCCGTGCAAGTGCTGACTCTGAATACTTTTGCCGTCAGTACCAAAGTTCGTTTTCTCTAGCAAAGGAGTTTTATGTCTTGCCAGCATCCGGGCTTTTGTGATAGGCTCATTTGTTAACTTGCAAGTAGGATAAAATCTCAAACCCTTCCCAGTTCTTGACAGAGACACAGGAACAAAATGCAATATATGGGCCTCATTTGGACTCTGATTTGAAGTAATCAACTTTAAAAAGCACTTCATTTACCTGTCTTAAAAATATGTTAATGCACGGGCCTCCCTGGTAGCACAGCGTTTGTCTCAGTACTATGAAGCTATCAGCAGTCACCACGTCATGAGTTCGATCCCCAGCCAGGGAGGGGACCCACATGGTGCAGTAGACCTCTCCTGTCTGGCCCACTGCTCCCCTCAGCAGTATATTTTAGTAGACCCACCTGTTCTGCCCCCCACTCTGTCTCTGGTGAATCCTCTCACCCCTGCATGTCTGGCTGACAACCCAGTTCTTGTATGCATCAGTAAAAATAAATCTTTAAAAAAATAAAGCTTTAAAAATATTTTAATGTGTTGGCAGACACATTTTTTCAATAAGAAAGTGAAAAAATACAGAACTGCAGGTTTTTAACAATTCCTGCCAAAAGAGCAGGGGAAAAAGAGAGGACTCTGACCATAAACAAAGTGAAGTGGAAATGAACAAAGACTTTAAAATACAATAGAAGAGAATTATAGAAATACGAAAGAGAAAAAGTTCACTATATTTATAATGTATCTTTAAGGAACTGGCCCAAATAAATGGAACAGACAAGTCATGCAAATATTAAGTCCCAGAAAAACTTACAGCAAATAAAAGAACTCTTGCAACAGCAGCATAAAAATCTTGCCATTACCCATAGTAGACAATTAATAGATACAAATTACTAGAAAGAACACAAGACAAAGCAAAATAGAGTAAATAGTGAAAGACATAAAAAAGAAGCATTAAAACTAGAAGGCATAATATAAAACATTTCATATATAAAAGTGCACAATGATTATGAATGACAATGGTCAAAAGGATGAACAGACGTATCAGAAAGGAAGCAAGATCATCACTTTAATATCGATCAGAGTAGAATTCTGGGATAGAAGAATTAAACAAGACAAAGGAAAACACTTTATAAAGATAAAAGACTCAATACAAAACAAAGGATCCTGGACATCATCAATGTATAAGGAAGTGCTGACAGAAAGGAAGCAAAGTCTACATCTCAGTATCGTCAGATAATTCTGTAAAAGCACTAACTCAAAATGCATTAAGGACCTGGATGTAAGATTTGAAACCAGAAAATATAGAAAAGAAAACATAGTCCAAACACAATATAACACTGGCTTCAGGGATGTAAGTCTTTGGGAACTTTAATTACAACTGCAAGGGAAACAAAAGCAACAATAAATAAATGGGACTACATCAAACTAAATAGCTTCTGCACAGTGAAAAAGACTATCATGAAAATTAAAATACACCTTACTGACTGGGAGAAAAATATGTGCACATTATACATCTGAAAAGGGGCTGATATCCAGATCTATAAAGAAATCAAAGAACTCAGCAAAGAAAACAAATAACAGAACTAAAAAATGGGCAGAAGAGCTAAGCAGACACCTACCTCTCCATGCAGAAGGCCGACAGGCATTATAAAACAATGCTCATCATCACTTATTAGCAGAGAAATGCAAATCAAAATCACAATGTGATACATCCTCATACCCACCCATAAGAACGGTCCAAATCAAAAAGACCAGAAACAACACGTGTTGGTGAGGATGTAGAGAAAAAGGAACCCTCAAACACTGTTGGTGGGAATGTAGACTGGTCTAGCTGTTGTGGAAACAGTATGGAGGCTCCTCAAATATTAAAAATAGATTTACCATACAATCCAGCAATTCCATCCTTGGTAGCTATCCCCAAAATGCAAAAACACTAATTTGGGTATTATGTTAAGTGAAATAAATCAAAAAGGAAAAAATAAGTACTGATTTCACTCATATGTAGAAAATAAAGAAACAAAGCAAAGGAGCAGACAAAATTAAACCAGAATAAACCTTAAAAATCTGACAACAGAATTGCGATTATCAGAGGGGAAGGCTGGGGAATCAGAGGGGGGGTAGGGAGCTTGGGTCCTATGGACTGTGGTGGAAGATTACCCGGGCTTTGGTGGCAGGCTTGGCGTGGTAACATACAACTGAAGAGGTGAGGTGTTGTAATGTTACTAATGTCAGTTTAAAATGATACAATTTTAAAAATAATGAAAGTAAAGATAACACTCAATCCAAAGCCTTCTGGACATCATTAATATATAAGGAAATACCATCAAAAAGGAAGCAAGGTCTACATCTTAATATTAGTCAGAGAATTCTGGATGTTTTAACTCAACCCCATTGCTTCAATGACAATCTTTAGAGTGAGTTTTTGAGAAGAAATTGGAAATGTGGGATGCTCAACTTTGATACTTTTAAAAATCAAGAATGGACGTTGACTGTTATCAAGTCACAATTCTCCAATGATATATTAATATGATGAATTATATATAGATTTTGAAATATTGAACAATGTATTCAGAATGAACCTAAGGAACTGCTAGACACTGTTTGGTAATATTTCATGAACCATTGCTCTATCACTATTCATAAGTGAGATGGATAATAATTGGTGTTCGGTTTGTTAAGTTTTTGTACCAAAACATTAATAGAAAAAGTATGGGAGATGCTCTTGGGAAGGCAGGATTCTGACAAGGATGTAAATAGCAGGAATAGCAATATAGAACTTAAGAGAGGAAGAACTTAGGGTTGGGGGTTAGCATGACTAAAACTCCCTGACCCCAGAGTATGGTGAATTCTTCGTACAGGGAGGATCACTGAAGTGACTCACTTCAGTATAAGGAAGCAAGTCCCTGGTCCAAAACCTAACCATTAGGACGACATCAAACACACATAGAGCAGCAGGTTTTACCATAGCTTGCAAGAATTACTTATCTGGTGAAACTCTTTGGCTGGAAGTATATCAGCAGTCAAGAGGATTTTTTCGTGATGGAAAATACTACTGCATGTTGTATACTTTAGGAAGGTACCAGCAAAAAAGGGGGGAAGAGTGATGATAGAGGAGAGGAGTTACCTAGAAGAGGAAGGGGTTCCATAAATTTCTATCTAACAGGAAGGAAAATTCATGGGCATAGAAAAGGAATAAACAAAAGTGTTCAAATCTATCATTTCCTCTCCACCCACTAGTTCACTATATAAACTTTGAAATGTGCCCCTTGAAGTTCACCTCCATTATGGACAGAATGTGTCTTCCTAAAATACATATGTTGAAGCAATTCCCAATATGATGGTATCTGGAGATGGAGCCTTTGGCAAGTGAGTAGGATTAGATGAGGTCATTGGGCTAGGCCCTCATTATCTGCTTGCTCTCTTTTTGCAATCCCCTCTGCACCCACACAAAGAAGTCATATGAAGACACAAGATGGCAGCCTCCGTAAGTTCAGAAGAGAAGTCTCACTACATCCCCACTAAGCTAGAACCAAGATATCAGACATCCAGCCTCTGAGATCTGTAAGAAAATAAATTCCTGTTATTTAAGCTACTCAGTCTAAGGTATTTTGTTAAGGCAACCTGCACGAAGACAAACCACCTCAGGTATTTTGTAAGATTATTTGTTTTCTCTTTAAATATATATATATTTAATTTTAATATCAAATTTAGTTTTTCTCTTACCTTCTTTATTTATATATATTTGACATCAACTTCTTTAATAAACTACTTTTAATTTTCATAGGTATGGTTTACCTTTGCTAGCTTTTTAATTTTTTAAAAAATGTAATGCTCTGTAGTTGCAATTATTATAATTCATATTACAGCAAAGCTTTAGAATATTTTTCTTTGCTTGACCATTAAGTTTCTGAAAAGGGTAGGTTCATGGTACAATTAACTGTTTCTACCAGTTTTTAATTGACATAGTTAAGGATGTGTCTTTAGCTATAAATATGTTGATAATTTTTATAATTTTTAATATTTAACATAACAGTTTGTGTCATCAACCTTCATCATTTGTGATGTTTTTCATCTTCTATTCCCCCTGGTCTGACACTAAAGATGCAGCCCCAAGTTTCCATTTGCTCTTGTTTGCCAAGTCTAGTTATTTACCCCTCAATTTCTTATTTCCTGAATCTTTAAGTTAACTCATGTTTATAAAACAAGGATGATCCTGGAAGTTTTTTGCTGTTTTGTTTTTCTCTATCTAATCTGAAAATCTTTCTTTTAATAAATGGTTTTAACCTATTTATAAGATGTGATCACTGTAACATTAGGCCTAATTTTACTATTTATATATTCCTTTTGGAGTCTTTTAATCTCGTCATATCAGTTTTTTTTATGTTACCCCCCCTTAGTGCTTATTTGAAACTGTCCATTCTATTTTTACATTTTAGCTCACTTATTCCAACAGAAGACCATAATCATATGCATGTTTCTCTAACAAACTCTACCAATATCTAATGCCTTCTAGACAAGAATAAGAAAACCACAGGATTGTTTGTCCTTTTCAGTCATTATCCAACTACCTCCTGTGGGGTCTAATTGTAATTTTATTTTATTTTTGTATTTTGTACCAATATATATGTTCATATATATTTGCAATACATATTTTCATTTAGGTAGTAGAAACAAAATTATGTCAAAAATATATCAAAAGAAAGTGCTAATATATTAATAGCAAATGCAATAATTATTTGAAAAAATGTAGATATATCCTATTCTTTTTTTTAAAGATTTATTTATTTAAGCCTACAAGCACTGGGGTACAGGCCAAAGGTGTGGGGGAGGTGAGAGGATTCACTAGAGACAGAGTGGGGAGCAGAACAGACAGACTGACTGAAACACACTGCTGAGGGGAGCAGCGGGTGAGGCAGGAGAGGTCTGCCACACCATGTGGGTCCCCTCCCTGGCCGGCAGCAGGAATTGAACTCATGCTGCAGTGGCTGCGGTTTGCTTCATAGTGCGTTGCTTAACCCACTGCACCACCAGGGAGGCCTGACATAGCCTATTCTTTAATAAGAAATCTGAATTATTATAAATAAAGCGTCCTTTCTTAAGTATAAGTTTAATGCACGTTCATTGGCAACAGCAAGAGAATTATTTTTAAATTTGGTAGACTGATTTAAATTGTGTACAGGAAATAAAACATTCCAGAAAACAGTGAACTTCTAAACAAAAATAAACTTTTGCACTATAAAATCAATTACTAGAAATTACCAGAAAGGAAGGAGGAAGAGGTGTGTGAGTAAATCAGAAAAAAGGGGACAATGGTCTGGAAAAATTTGGATTTAGCAGTAAACATAATGTAGTATATAAACATATAAATATGTTATATGTTTCATTTACTTTAAAAAAAGTAAATTTCTGAAAAAGAAGGGTAATCAGAATAGCCCTAAAATAATAAGTTATAAATACAGAGGAATTAGAATCATAAAGCTTATGACTACCAGATCAATGGAACAGAATAAAATCTATAAATAAATCCAGAGTTATTATATACTGCAATGTATGCATGCTAATACAGTATTTATGTTAGTGAGGAAAATCGGTTAGTCAATAAATGATGTTGGGACAGTTGTATAGACATTTTGCACAAAATGAAGATTGATCTCCAGGTAAGACTTTACAACAATAATAAAAATCTAGACAGTAACAGAAGAAAAAGTGAAATATATAAACATTAAAGTTATTTTTATTGTTATTTTTTTCCTTCTGGCTTATGTTACTTATGATCATACTTATGAGCATGACCCCTTCTAGCTCCATCCATGTTGCTGCAAATGGCGTGAGTTTATCTTTTTTGATTGCTGAACAGTATTCCACTGTGTATATATATATATATATATCATTTCTTCTTGATCCATTCATCTATTTAACTAGCAGGTAACCATAAATAAGAGACAGTCTGCAATGGAGGGGAAGGAAAAGGGATCAAAACAGGGGAGAGAAGAGCACAAGGGACTATGGTGATGGTCCATGGGCGAACTGGAGGTGGGAATTTTATGGGGAATACACAATTATGTAAAAGATATAAATAAAAGAATTATTAGAAAAATTCTAAAAACATGAAAGTATTAAAAAATGGAAATTTTTACCCCAAATACATAGCTAAGCAATAGAAAAGGCTTGTGTAGTTATGAGACGTTTGGAATACATAAAAAATTAACAAACTGAATTGTATGGAATAAAGAAAATTGCAAAATTTTAATTTAAGACACAAATCACATATATTCAACCTCAGCCATAAGAGAAACGCAAATTAAATCTAAACTGAGTTACCATGTTTAAAACTATTAGATGGGCCAGAAAGAAAAAACAATATGACAAGACAATGAGCTGCATTAGGTATGGTGAAAGCAGGCATCTTATAGAATTGATACAACCTACAAGGAAGCCCATTTTCTTTTATCCATCAAAAATGAAAATGCATGTATGATTTGTACTGAGAATCCTGTTAACTTAGATATGTACTCCCCCTTGTGTTAACTAAATATGTATAGGGATTTTTCACTGCAGCACTGATTGAAAGAGCAAAGACTGAATTATTTTAAATGTCTAGTAATAACTGACAAGGGACTTTTCACACAGATCCACAAAAAACCAGACTAAACAAAAACAAAGTGAACAATCTAGTCAAAAAACGGGCAAAAGAGCTAAAAAGGCAGTTCTCCAAAGAGGACATGCAAATGGCCAACAGGCATATGAAAAAATGCTCAACTTCTCTTGTCAT
>JAGFMF010012148.1:214053-229720 GCA_019455555.1 Galemys pyrenaicus | reverse complement strand
CCTTAGACCTTGTGGCTATTAGTCTACCCTACACTTAGAGTAGACAAAACATTTACTTGTATTTACACAAAGTTACTTTGTCTGCTTTAACATTGATAAATAAGTCTGTGAATTAAGATACTAATAAGGACGTTTCAGATGTAAACTTTACTTCAAAATGGTATGCGGGACCCCAAACTGTTCTTGAAAAAATGTAATGCTTGTTAATTGCCTGCTCTATGCATGTGTTGAGGTAATCCCACTGCTTGCTTGTAAAGTATAAATAAAGACCTGCTGAGACTCTCAGGAGGACAGATTTACCAAATTCCGTGCAAATCTGGTGCTCTTCCCCCCTTCCCCTCACTCTCTGACGCTGTTCCATCCTTGGGGACCTGGCCTTCTGCCATAGCTGGCCTCAGGCAGTTTTGTTACAGGGCAGGGAGAAGGGCACCCTAAAACTCCCAAACCTGCCCTCTTTAAATGGGTTTTGCTATCCGCCGCATCAAGACAAACATGTAAAGCCTTTAATAGAAAGGAACTTTAATACAACTAGGGTATAATATAGAAAGGATAAAGAATATAGTTGCTAAGTTACCCATCTCCTTGAGGGTAAAAGTTCAGCCAAATAGGATTGGCTTAAAGCAAGGCCCAAAAGCCTGACACAAGTCTAAAGGACCTTTCAGTAGAGACCCACAGAAAAGGGTCAGAAAGAGTCAGACAAATCTGCGAGGAAAAGAGCAAAATCAAAATCAAGATGAAAGCTGCTATTATTAAGCTCCTCACGGGTCTCTCACCCACATCTGTTCCAACCAGTCCAAGACCAAAAAGCAAGTGCAATTTCTTTACATGTCCCTCTGCTCCACGTGCCTCCTCCAGGTCTCCTTGCTCCTCCCTTCCTTCTTTCCTTTTATTTCCTCTCTCCACCATCTTATCCCTGCTCAGCTCCACCCACTTAGGGTGGAACCCGGCTTCTGGAACCTCCCCCTTTCCTGGGGACCACCCTGTCACAGTTTTACGGTATTGATTTTCTAGAATTTGTATTATAATATTAGCCAATTAGTAGCACGTCATCAAAATGCATAGCAACCAATTACTTTGTTTAATAAAACAGCCAATTATACAACCACCCCCATGAATGATATTCCAACAAGCACGTTTTTTAGTAACTTACAAAACATTTAATTATTAAATCAGCCAAATGAAAAGGAGTCCAAGAATGGCCAGCTATGGAGCCTCTGATTTTTCAGGAAAGTTCCCCTGTGACAGGCTTTTGCTTCACGGCATAGGTAGGTGGCCCCCATCACCATATATAATAAATTCACATTTAATATCATACAAAATGGTAAAAAAATTAAAAGCTTTTCCTTTAAGATTGTAAAGGACCGAGTTTCTGAGGGCACCCAAAAGAACAAAGAGTGGACACAGGGCTGTAACAATCAAGTAGAGCTTTAATTATGCCAACATGCTGGGCCGACCGTCCACCCGAGACACGCAGGTCTGGCTGAGGCGATCAACCCCGAGAGTAAGAAGGGGTGAGCTTTTATAGCCAACTTCCCACCCTTACATAGGTTGCAGCAAATTAGCTGAGGGATTGAAAAGGCCGCACAATGGGCACAGCCAATAGTTTTAAAGAGACACATATTTCAAAAGTTTAAATTTGTACCGGAGATCTATTTTGGCGGGGTGGGCTTCTGCCCCGTACCCAGGCGCACATCCCAAGATAACAACCTCTAAGATAACACTCTAAGCTAACATTCCAAGCCAGGTTGTTTGTCAGGATCAATCTCTGGCTCCAGCATGTCTCTGACTCTAACACTAACATTCTAAGGCTGTTTATCAAGATTGATTAATCTCTGGCTTCAGCATGTCTCTGACTCCAACAAGATCAGGTACAATACAAGGATAGCTATTCTCACCACTAATAATCACATAGTATTGGAAGTTCTAGTTAGAGTAATTAGACAACAGAAAGATAAAATATCGATCCAAATTGGAAAAGAAGAAATAAAACCATCACTATTTGCAGATGACATAATAATATACATAGAAAACCCTAAAAACTCCACAAAAAAACTATTACAAACCATAAATCAGTAAATCAGTAGGCTACAAAATGAATATACAAATCTGTTGTATTCCTATATTTAAACAATGAACTAATAGAGAAAGAATCCCATTTACAATGGTACAAGAATTAACAAAAGAGGTGAGGATTAACAAAAATTAGAGCACTCATATACTGTTGGTGAAATTGTCACATTGTACAGTCAATCCAAAAAACAGTTTGACAGTTCCTCAAAATGTCATTTATAGATCCAGTATATGATCCAGCAATTCCACTCCTAGGTATCTACTTAAGAGAAATGGAAACAGATGTCTACTCCAAAATTTATTCAAAAGGTGGAAAGCACCTGAATGTCCATCACTTGATGAATAAACAAACCTAGTATATCCATATAATGGAATATTATTTGGCAATAAAAAAGAAATACTGATGCATGCTTACAACATAGATGAATACTGACATCATCTTACATGACATAAATCAACCACAGGAGAAAGACAAATACCATATGATTTCACACATGTGGTAGACAAAGAAACAAAAATAGATGAACATATTAAACAAAACATTCAGACTTTAAGAACAAAATAGTAGTTACCATAAGGGAAGTGTGACAAATCTGGTAAACCGGGTCAACTGTATGGTGATGGATGGAAACTAGGATTCAAGTGGTACACAGCTGTTGTTTTAAAAGATATATGCCTGAAATCCATTCTATGAACCAAGATTACTTCATTTTTTTATTTTTTTAAAGATTTTATTTATTTATGCATACAAGCACTGGGGTACAGGCCAGAGGTGTGGGGGGGTGAGAGGATTCACCACAGAGAGCGGGGAGCAGAACAGGCAGATCAACAGAAGCACACTGCTGAGGGGAGCAGCGGGCACAACAGGAGAGGTCTGCCGCGCCATGTGGGTCCCCTCCCTGGCCGGCAGCAAGGATCGAACTCGTGCTGCAGTGGCTGCTGTTTGCTTCATAGTGCGTTGCTTAACCCACTGCGCCACCAGGGAGGCCCTACTTCATTTTTTTAAAAGCCAATTAAAAAAGAGCAAATATTTTGTGATTCCATTTATGTGAAATTTCCCAAATAGGCAAATCCACAGAGACAGAAAATTGATTAATAGTTGCCTAGGGCTGAGGTATGGGGTGGCATGAAAGGTGAATGTCTGCTGCTGTGTACAAGGTTTCTTTCTAGGGTGTTGAAAGTCTTCTAAAATTAGATTGTGGTGATGGTTGCACAACTCTGTGAATGTGCTAAAAATCATTTAACTGAACACTTTAACTGGATGAATTTTATGGTATTAGGATAAATCTGCTTTATATATCCATATATATTTTTTTTTAAAGGAAAGAAACACTTTACCATAAACCTAAGATCAAGGTAGGAAGTCCATACAGAAGTTATACAATTTTACCAGAAGTCATAGAACACATCAAAGTTGTATACAGTGAAATTCACAGCTTTAAATGGCTTTATTTTTACTTAAAAATAAATATAACTAAAATGAGGTATGTATTCAACGAAGAGCATTAGAAGTAGAAAAAACATCAAGCAAAAACAAGTAGTAATCAATAAAAATAAAATTTTATTTTTATGTTTTTATTTATATGCTATTATATAAATATATAATTTATATTATATGTAATCTATATATAATCTAGATTATATATTATATAAATATCATATAATTTTTATTTATATAATAAAATGTATAACAATAAGGGATTTAAAGAAGACAAAAAGCTAATACTTTGAGGTGACCCATGACATAGATAACCCTTTAGCAACCAGATAAGAGAGAATTCAAAATCACACATGTGCACAAGCAGAGAGAGAGAGAAAATGGAGAATGAGAAAGGAAAAAATTTTCCCAGGTAGGGCAGTATTTTAAAGTTATTATTATGGGATATTATGAAAAACTGTACAGCAACACGTTTTAGTATTAATGTGAAACAGGTGCTTCTCCCAGTAAAATCTAATTTAACAAAGTTAATACAGGAGGGAAAAAATCACAAAACACAACAAATACAAATAGGAAGACTCTGAAAGTTAGCAAGGAAAACCATAAACCAAGCTTCATCAAACTGAAATCATGCAAAGTACGTTTTCTGATTATAATAACAATGAACTAGAAATCAATAACAAAAAGAAAATAGGAAAATCTCCAAATGCTTGAAAATTAAACATTACATTTCTATAAATATTTTATATCTCTAAATGTATAACAATACATTTCAGAGGAAGTCTGAATAGAAATTAGAAAGAATGAAAATGAAAATACAACACATAAGAATTTGCCAGATGCAGAAAAAGCAGTGTTGAGAGGGAAATATAAAGTATTAAATGTTCATCTTAGGATGAACAATATCTTAATAATTTAAGTTCAAAAAACTAGGAAAAAAAAGAACAAATTAAACCCAAAAAGCATGCAGGAGTTAGTAATGTAAAAGCAGAATCAATGCTATTGGAAACAGAAAAACAAAGTGAAAAAAATCAACAAAACCAAAAGCTGTTTTCTTTGAAAACATCAATAAAATTGGTAATCCTCTAGCAAGCTTAACAAAAATAAATGACAATACACAAATCACTAATATCAGAAATGAAACAAGAGCTCTAACTACAGATTCTGTGGTCAGTGAGAGGATAGTAAGGGAATATCAGACAACTTTACAAACATAAAATTCAACAATTTGGATGAAAAAGTTCAAGTTCCCACAAACTCCCACAACTCACTCACTATAAAACATATAAAAGGTATTAAACAGATAATATGAATGGCCATATAATCACAAAAAATTGAAGGCATAATCAAAAAGTTTCCAAAAGGAAACTTCCAGCCCCTGGTGGTTTCACTGGAAAAGTCTAATGGTTAAAATTATCATAATTTTACACAATTTCTTCCATAAAACAGAAGAAGAAAGAATATTATCCAATTCATTTCATGAGACTATATTACCCTAATAATAAAACCAGGCAAAGATAGTACAAGAAAAGAGAACTATAGACCAATAAACTTTAATGCAAAAACCCTCACACAGAAAAGTATTAGTTAGTTATTTCTGCAATAAAAGGAATTGTTATAAAAGGAATTATACATGACAACCAAGTGAGGTTTATTTCAGGAATGTAAGGCTGGTTCAATATTCAAAATCCAATCAGTATCATCTCTCATATTCACAGGTTAGAGAAGAAAAATTACAAGAGCCTATAAATTCATATAGTGTTGATAAAATTCAACACCCACTTATGATAAAAATAGGCAGGCCTTTGTCCAATGGAACAGATTAGAAAAGCCTAGAAATATTAGCCTACACAGGTATAGTCAATTTATCTTTAACAGAGATGCAAAACGAGTCACTCAAGAAGGACAGTCTTTGACAAATGGTGCTTGAGTAACTGGACATCCAAATAAAATGAACCTCCATCAAAGTCGCATTTTATACAAAACTTAACTCAAAATAGATCACAGATAAGAGAAAGGAGAAAAGAACAAATCACCATCACAGTGGAGAACTTATTTTTCCTTTCTCAGTAGTAGAAGCAGACAGAAAATAAATACAAATTTCAAACACCACACCTGACAGCTAGAAAATTAAATATTATTTTCGAGTTATATATGGAACATTTATAAAAATTCACCACAAACTAGGCCATGGGTCTACTCATAGTTCAAGAGATGAGCTTCATTTAACATTTTTCTGATCACAGAAAACTAAGGATAGAAATACATCCAAAAGATAAACTTTCAGGAACTGAAAACTCAATTCTAAGTAACTCACAGGCAAAAGGAAAATTATCAACTCTTAGAAAACACTTAGAACACAATGGTCCAAACCTTTGGGTCTCAGAGTGAACTTTAAGACCTTAACGTTAGTAAGAGAAAAGAAGCCTGCAAAATAATGAGTGAATCACCTAACTAGAGTTAGAGAACTTATTCCAACGGGGACCACACATAATGGCCCAACACTCACCCTCCCCTGCGACAATGAGCCTTGAGATCCTGACAACTATTAAGCCGCGGCTGAGAGCAGCAGCCGCTTCCGGTCACCACCCTTAGCCCCACCCCTATGTGGGGTTGGGCATTCACGACGTGGGCGTGGTTCTGCGCACGCGCAAAACCACATTAGAAGCCGCCGTCAGCCAAGAGTCAACATGGAGATGTTACGGAAGCGGTGCTTTAGAGCATTCAGCGCCGCTCTCGACTGCTTTGTCGGGAGGGGGACATGGCCGCGCCCAGCCTGAGCTTCCTCATGTGGCGCGCCATGTTGAAGGAGATTCATTCTTAACTGAGGATGAGGATGCCCCTAATCTCGTAGATCAAAGGAGGGGAGCTGTCCACAGATGGCAGGGGCGTTTCTCTGGGCGGACTTCCTGGAAGAGGGGTCTTGACTCTGTACTCCATGGATCTGTGTAATCATGTGCAGAGAATCTGAGGGACTGTTGGGAAGACACAAAGGTGCTAATGGCTGTTATCTCCTGGTAGGTACCACAGGATGAGAAGGCGGTGGGGGGGGAAGTCAGACTGGTTACAGGCCTCTCTGAGAACATGCCATGAGGGAAAATGGCGAAGAAATCAGGGATGCGCAAGCTGTCCTAGCTGATAGCACTGCAGGGAGAGGAGAGAAGGCAGGGTTAGATTCTCCTCTGTTGTGCTGGTGGGGCTTGGCTGTGGGGTTTGAGTGTTCCCCTAATCTACATTATCTGTCACTCTAGCTACCCCAGCTAAAATAAAAGCATGTACTGATGATAATTTTTGAAGTTCCCTTAATCTAATGCAATAAATACATCTATAAAAACATCTTTAGGAAATATTATTTTTATTCCCTCATAAAATAAAATTGATGTATTGACAGTCCCTTTACTTTGCAAATTGAGCTTTAAGACAAGGCTGATTCTGCTGCCTCTTATGACCTCCAATAGGGGAATTATAGAGATTCCCTGTAGTTCTGGGAGATGTCACTGGGGCAAAAAGGGAAGAAGTCATGTTACAGGGCAGGGAGAGAGGCACCCCAAAACCCCCAAACCTACCCTCTCTAAATGGGTTTTGCCATCCGCCGCATTAAGATAAATATATAAGGTTTTTAATGGAAAGGAATGTTAATATAATAGGGGAACAATATAGAAAGGATAAAGAATAGAGTTACTAAGTTAAACATTTAAAGTTACCTATTTTTTGGGAGGTAAAAGTTTCGCTAAATAGGATTGGCCCAAAGCAAGGCCTAAAAGCCTACTATAAGGATTTTTTAGTAGAGACCCATAGAAAAGGGTTAGAGTTAGATAAATTTGGGAGGAAAAGAGTAAAATTAAAATTAAGATGAAAGCTGTTATTATTAAGCTCCCCATGGGTCTTTTACCTACATCTGTTTTAATTAGAGACTAAAATTTAATTTAAGACTAAAAAGCAAGCACAGTTTTTTTACATTCTTTTTGTTTTACGTGCCTGCTCCACGTTTCTATGATGTTTTTTATTCTGCTTTTTTTTTCTCCCTTCCTTCTGTTTTTCTGTTCTTTCTCCTTTTTTTAACATTTTTTTATTTCTGCTCAGCTCCACCCACTTAGGATGGAACCAGGATACTGGAACTTCCCCCTTTCCTGGGAACCACCCTGTTACAGTCACACTGCCCTTCACCCCGGAATGCCTGTTTATCCTTTTAAACCAATTAAAATAGCTCCTCCTCCAAGGAATCCTGAGAGAGGTAGATGACTTTGTACCCCCATGAAGGCCTTTCTGAATCCTCAGGTGAGAAAGGAATTTTAAGGGAACCTGGTGGAGGCTCAGGAGTGGACTTGCTGGATGCTCTCAGTCAGTCGTCACATGACCTCTGGACTTCAGCTTGAGATTCAGGAATGTAAGGGGTATCCAGTAAGCCTAAGACCATGCAGGCCTAACTTGTAGTCTGAGAGAGCCATAATTATTAGTCGATGAGAAAAACATATACCAGAGGAACTATGGGGCAGTTCAAACAAAGGAAAAGATCGCATTACAGGATTCTGAGGAATGGTGTTGTTCAGATGACATGAATATTATAAAACTGTCTTGCTATAAGAAATGCAGGAAATACTAAAAAGATAGAAAACTTGCAAACCTGTAAGATCTTATTCTTCACTTATCAGATATTTATTAATTACCAGACACTGCACTTGGTACTTAGTGTTTGGTAAAAACAAAACAAATCCCTCCAAATCCTTAACTTCATGAACCCGACGTCCAAGTGGGGAAGAGAGGCAATAAACGTTGTTTTTAAAAATATCAAAACTGGGATAGGGCAGAGAGATGTTTTCTTTCAAGATTCAAAAAAATTTATTTTCTTATTGTGTACGTGGTTTCCAATCAAAAGTCCAAAGTAATTCTTATCTGTGTTCCTCTATAGGTAAGGTGTTTTCTCCTCCCTCTGTACCCTTTCGAGATTTTCTCTTTGTCATCAATTTCTTCAGTCGAAACAATATATTCTTAAGTGTAGATTGTTTTGGTACTTACTCTGCTGTTCTTTGAGCTTGCTGGATCCAAGGCTGGTGTCTGCCATACATTTTGTAAAATTATTTGATATTATTTCTTCAGCCACTTCTGATTTTCCAATTATGTGTATGTTATACCCTTGTAATTATCTCACAATTCTTATTCTCTTTTGTTTTTTTCTTTCATTTTTTTCTTTGCGTTTTAGTCTGGGAAGTTTCTCTTGCTATATTCAAACATACTGATTGTTTTACTCAACTGTGTCCAAACTACTTATGAACCATGTTTTCTCTACTGCCATTACAGTGCTTTGTTATTTCTAACATTTCCTTTAGAGTCTCTCTTCAGGTTCCCATCTCTCTTCTTACATTAAACAACCTGTTCTTATATGTTGTCAAATATTCTGTTAGACTGATTAACAAATTAATGATAGTTTTTTTAAAATGCCCTGTACAGGGCCCTCCCTGGTGGCGCAGTGGGTTAAGCAACGCACTATAAAGCAAACCGCAGCCACTGCAGCATGAGTTCGATCCCTGCTGCTGGCCGGGGAGGTGACTCACATGGCGCAGGCAGACCTCTCCTGCCTGGCCCCCTGCTCCCCTCAGCAGTGTGTTTCAGTCCATCTCCTGTTCTGTCCCCTGCTCTGTCTGGTGGATTTTCTCACACACACACACACACACACACACACACACACACACATCCCGCACCCTGCACCTCTGGCCTGTGCCCCAGTGCTTGTATGCATAAATAAGTAAATCTTTAAAAAAAATACCCTGTACAATAATTTCCCAGTTTGTATCATATCTGAGTCTGCTTTTGATGCCTGATTTATCTCTTCAGACTGTTTTTTTCTCGCCTTTTAGTATATTTTTGCAGTTTTAAAAAAAATTATTTATTTTTGCATACAAGAGCTGGGGTATAAGCCAGAGGCAGAGGATGAGAGGATTTGTTATAGGGCAGGGAGAGGGGCCCCTCATGACCCCCAAACCTGCCCTCTCTAAATGGATTCTGCCATCCGCCGTATTAAGACAAACATATAAGGCCTTTAATAGAAAGGAATTTTAATATAATTTATAAATAATACAGAAAAGACAAAGAATTTAGTTACTAAATTAAGCATTTAAAGTTACCCATCTCCTTGAGAGTAAAAGTTCAGCTAAATAGGATTGGCCTATAAGCAAGGCCCAAAAGCCTGCCACAACTCTAAAGGACCTTTCAGTGGAAACCCATAGAAAAGAGTCAGACAAATCTGCGAGGAAAAGAGCAAAATCAAAATCAAGATAAAAGCTGCCATTGTTAAGCTCTCCATGGGTCTTTCACCCACATCTGTTCCAACTAGTTCAGGGCCAAAAGGAAAGTGCAGTTTCTATACATGTCCCTCTGCTCCACGTGCCTCCTCCAGGTCTCCTTGCTGCTCTCCATTCTGCTTCCTTCTTCCTCCACTTTTTTGGTATACAGTTTCCTCTCTAGCATCTTCTTGTCCCTGCTCAGCTCCACCCTACTTAGGGTGAGACAGGGATTTTGGAACTTCCCCTTTTCCTGGGGACTACCCTGTTAGATTCACCAGAGACAGAGTCAGGTGCAGACAGGCAGATCGACTGAAATACACTGCTGAGAGGAGCAGCGGGCAAGACAGGAGAGGTCTGCTGTGCTCTGTGGGTCCCCTCCCTGGTCAGGGATCGAACTCACGCTGCAGTGACTGCAGAAGCTCCACAGTGCAGTGCTCAACCCACTGCACCACCAAGGAGGCCCTGCAGTTGTTTTTTTTTTAAAAGCCAGACATGATATATTAGGTATCTAAGGTTTATAGGCCTTTGGTGTGAGGGCTTTATGTCAATCTGACTATAAGCTGGGCTGTGTGTAATGTTTACTGTAGCTGTAGGTGCCAGAGTTTTCAGATTTTTCTAGTGTTCTTGTTTTTGTTTCTAAGAAGGAAAAAAAATATGTCTTGGGTTTTCCTTAGAACTCCATTAAATAGACTGTGTCTTGCATGTCTTTCAGGTTTTTTTTTCTTTAAATGTTTATTTCAAGAGACTTTAGATTCATAGAACAGTACAAAGAATTCTCATACATTTCACTATACTACAAAGCCACAGTGATCAAAGAGTATAGCATTGGACTAAAAACAGGTACACAGATCACTGGAATAGAATTGAGAACCCAGAATTAAAAGCAGTTCTTTTAATTTTAATCCACTGTCATTATATTGGAAACCTGAAGGAGAGGAAGTTTATCTGATGATTACATTTTAGTGGGATGGGACTTTCAGAAGTAAGTCTTAGCCTTTTTTTCTCCCTTTAGAAGAGACATGGAGGACAGAGAGGGGTCCAAGATTGACCAGTTGCTCTTGTCCGAGTCTGTAGAAAAAGTTCCTTTAGAGAGCAGGCCTTTGATATGGAAAAAGGTCTGGGTGTAACTGAAAATGGTAACTAACTCTCCTTTTGCCCAAAACTTGGGAGTTTTTCCCTTGGATCTTCACTTTGAGATCCTGGAGGTAAAATCCACAAAGACATGAATCTTCCCAGAGATTTCCCCATGCAAACTAATGCGCCCATACACAAATTTTGACAATAATTTGTCAACATTCCTAGTGAAGTAGTCTTACTAGTTTTTGGCTCCAGTGGCTTCTGCTCCAGGCAAAGTAAACTGATCTCAGCTGTGATCTCTGTTTTTTGCCTGTGTCTCCAGATTTTGAGGTGATAGTTTGATCTGTGACCTCAGTTCTCTGAAATCTACCAAAAGTCATTGGTTTTCAGTTTTTTCAGCATTTTCTCTCATTAGCAGGATGGACATGATAACTCCAAGTTCTTCATATGTCAGGGCTGAAACTGGAAGTCTGTAGGCACTTTTCAAATCTTATCAAGTGGTGCATTTTACTGTATGTCATTTTTTCATTAAAAATATAAACATACTGATCTCTCTTTTTTAAAAGATTTATTTATTTATGCATACAAGAACTATGGTATAGGCCAGAGGTATGGGAGTGAGAGAGACAGAGTGGGGAGCAGAACAAGCAAATCCACTGAAACACACTGCTGAGGGGAGCAGTGGGCGAGACAGGAGAGGTCTGCTGCGCCATGTGAATCAGTTCCCTGGCCGGGGATTGAACTCATGTTGCGGTGGTTGGCAATAGCTTCATAGCACTGAGACTTTAACCCCCGCACCACGAGGGAGGCTTTTAGGGGTGGTGTACTGATGGCTATTAAAATGTATCTAAAAATATGAGTTGATAAGTGAAAAGAAGGATGCATAAATGGATAAAAGATAAAACAACTATAATAAATGTGTTTATGTTTATGTATTTATGTGTATAAGAACTGGGGTGTAGACCAGAGGTGTGGGGGGGTAAGAAGAGTCATGAGAGACAGAGTGGGGAGCAGAACAACATGCTTACATTATTATTATTATTATTTTTACAAATCAAACTTGTATTCTGAGGAATTCATTATACAATATGTTTTTTTTAATTTTATAACTTTATTTGATAATCAGTGGTTAATGCTCTTCCACACTGACTATAGATTTTTTTGGAAGTTGTGACAAGAACGTGGAAACCAGTGTCCACAGCTTGTTTGGTGAATATTCATCCTCATTTTATCTCCTGGACAACTGCACAAGGACATGGTGTGAGACATTCCCTCTTCCTTTGGCCCAGACAGCTTCGTGGAGCCTGGTGTTAATACACACATCTAGGACACCCATCCCCCTCATTGCAAATTTCCGATCTCTTTTGGTGTTCAAGGGTCACGCTTCTTGAAGCCCGCTCCGTGAATGTGTTTGTGAATGTTGATGGTGTGTTCCCCAGTAACTATCTCACTGATGGCAGAACAGCCACTGTACAATATCTTAAAAGGAAGTAATGTGGGGGAAGCAAACTACTACTTCCTTCCACCCAGAGTGGGCCAGCAAATGTGTGAGAGCATCAAAGCACAGGCTGAGGAGAGTCAGATCCAGGGGCCTAGGAGTTTTTAGCTTTTGGGTTTTTTTTGTTTGTTTTTTTAAAGATTTTTTTTTAATTTATGCATACAAGAACTGGGGTACAGGCCAGAGGTAGGAGGGTGAGAGGATTCACCAGAGACAGAGCGTGGAGCAGAACAGGCAGACTTACTGAAACACACTGCTGAGGGGAGCAGCGGGTGAGACCGGAGAGGTCTGCTGTGCCATGAGGGTCCCCTCTCTGGTGGGGGATCGAACTCATGCTGCAGTGGCTGTGGAAGACCCACAGTGTGGCGCTCAACCACTTGTGCCACCAGGGAAGCTAAGTTTTTAGCTTTTGTGGTCCTTTGAGCTGGAGGGAACTATCCCCAGCTTCCAGGTTTCCCCCACAGAGGCACCACTCCCAAAAGGGGAAGAGGCTGAGGACTGGGGAAGGGTAGGAGAAGGGTGGGAGGTGGGGCCTCCATAGCCACAGTGTACTCTGCAAGCAGCACTAGAGGGTGTGGTTGTAGCCTAGCAGTGGAGACCAGGCTGGCAGTGGGCTGCATGCTGGGGACCATGGTGGTGACAGTGGAGGTGGTGGTAGCTCCTGAGTGGGGGCCGAGATGCTGAGGGGCAGGAGCTACAGCACTGATGAGACGATGGAAGGGGCTGACACTGCAGTGAAGTTGGTTGGAGGAGAGCAAGACCGAGGCGGGACAGCAGCTCCTGCAGACACCAGTGCCTGGATGGGCAGCACAGTGGAGGCAGGGACCTGCAACAAGCCAGGAGTCGGAAGGTTGGGCTGAGAGGCCTGCAAGAGGGTCAGCATGGTTCGGGGCTGAGTGATGGCCAGCGTGGTCCTGTTGACCTGCTGAGCGTGCCGAGCAGCCCGGGCCAAGGCCTTGACCCCATGGGAGCAGAGGAGGGGCCAAGGGACCCAAATTCTGCCTGGTGAGCAGCCTGATAATCAGGCAGTGTGTACAGCTTTGCCAGGATGAGGGCACAGTGTAGCCGGAGGGGGCTCTGCACATGACCAGCTCTTGTGCAGTCGATGTTGCTCACGTCACACTAGGCCATGCAACACATGGTGGCTCCATGCCCCTCCTGCTGCAGTCATGGCAGAATAGAGTTTTAATCATGCTGTGTCTGGGCCTCCCTGGTGGCGCAGCAGGTTGAGTGCTACACTGTGAAGCATCCACAGCACAGGAGTGTGAGTTCGATCCCCAGCCAGGGAGGGGACCCACATGGCGCAGCAGACCTCTCCTGCCTTGCCCGCTGCTCCCCTCAGCAGTGTGTTTCAGTCCATCTGCCTGTTCTGCTCCCCACTCTGTCTGGTGAATCCTCTCATCTCCCGCGACTCTGGCCTGTACCCCAGTTCTTGTATGCATAAATAATAAATAAATGTTTGGGTTTTTTAAAAAAATCATGCAGTGGCCCAGTTCTGCCAGGTTAGCAACGGAGCCGTGAGGCATCGTCCAAGCCTTCTGTTGGTGAAGCTCTTGGTAATCTGGGCCTGGCTGTTGTTAGTGCTGCTGCTGAAATGCTTGCAGAGCTGGGCCACCAGGCGGACCACAGCGTCTCGGAGCACTCAGTGATTGTTCACATGTGGCCGCAGGCAGAGCTTTCTGTTCACAGGCAGGTCACATCACAGCTGGAATCAGCTCCTGCACGTAGGTTTCTAGATAGAGCACAGGGTCGTCCATCAGCACCTTCACCGTGCACGGCAGTAGATGAGCAGGGCCAGGCTGCGCTGCACCACGTTCACGTGGCTGCATCCAGATGAAGGTGCTGAATAGCGTAGCACCTGATGGAGTGCAGAGCCCAGCACAGTGCTCTGCAGAGCTTTCGTCTCTTGGCCTCACAGGACCCCACACAAGCCTTGGTGGTCGCCTTGCAGTTCAGTTGCTGCTCCACAGACAACCCATGGCTGCTTTGGGTCTTCAGTAGCTATGGGGCCCCTCCAGCAGGGGCAGCGCCTTCTCTTTCCTTTTGCTGTCAGAAGGAGCAGCCCCTTGGCCTCCTGGCCTGTCTTTGGTGACTCCAGGTTTCTGTAGTGTCAGCTGACGCCTGCCCCTTATGAGCTCCGGTGGGTTCTCAGAGCAGGCAGCCATCAGTGTGAGGAGAGACCATATTTGAGGTGATTCCAGGCGCAGCCTGGGGAGAGGTCACCCAGATCAACCTCCTTTTCTTAGTAGTGAAGTGGAAAATGTCAGGCTGACCTGCTGATTGGCTGAAGTTGGGACGGACATAGTTCAAGGCTGCAAGTTTCGTGGAACATCTGATAACTCTCAAGGCCACACGCACCTGATTCATGTGTCCCAGATGACTGCACCCCTTGCTGTGGTCAGTATATACTCTGTAGCCCAGCTGCTCGGGCTCAGGCTTTCAGAGACATCTCTGAGCCCCCGGTGTAAACCCCTCCAGTGTAAATAAAGACCTTCCCTCCTCTTCGCTGAGTGAAGCAGAGTTCCCAGAAATACACTCCTGGGAGTGGAAGCTATAGAGCAGCTCGACATCCTTGAACTTCAGCACATAGCCGATGTCAACGGTGGTCAGCATCTGCCCCTTCCCTGTGGACATGAACTTCAAGGCATCCTACGCAATCTCCTTGATGTGGTAGCTGGCCTCATCTGTTAGCTGCTGGCCAGATGCCTCCTGAATCCGGGCAATCTCACTGACTCGGTCACTGCGTTCATCATCTTCAAGGGCAGCACCGAACTGCTGAGCTTCAGCTTCTCCTTAGCCATTCTGCAGACCCCCTGATACAGTGACACCCAGGTGGCAGATCAGAGACCCCTGTGCTCAGCTTCACTCAGTGCTGGCCTCGCCACCCCCCACCCGCCCCCCAAAAATTCTCTCAACTTTTTTTTTAATGTCTGGAAACCTTCATAATAAAATGTTGGAATGACTGGACCATATTGTACATAATCATTTGCAGCTTAGATATTTTTCCACTTAATATCCCTCAAAGCATTGGGTATCACTATAGTTTGTTTATTTTGACTTTGGTAGGCATCTGGCTTGTTTACAGGTTTTTATGTCATGGACAGGCTTTCCTGAGTGCCCTTTTAAATGTTTTCTGGAGCACAGGAGCAAGAGTTTTGGGGATATTCCTAGGAATGAACTCACTGTGCAGTGAGATATGTGAATTCCCAATTGTAGAAGGGAATGCCAAACTGTTTTTTTGGTTGTTTTTTTTTTTTTTTTTTTTGCAAAATGGTTTCACTAATTTACACCAACAGCGTTCGT
>JAGFMF010012148.1:177119-192341 GCA_019455555.1 Galemys pyrenaicus | reverse complement strand
ACTGAGGTGATGGTGCACGGGTGAAATGGTGGTGGGTACCCCCTGGGGACTACAAATGATGTCAAATATAACTAATAAAAAAAAATTAAAAAAAAAATATTTGGTGGGTTCACATCTTTATGGATTGTGGGTTCAACTTTTTATTAAAAGTGAAATGATAATATATTTATTGCAAAGCCAATTCAGACTCTTAACCAGTGTGAGTTTATTATTATACTAAAGTTTCTAAAAATAATGCTGAATGAGATAATAGAAGTATGGGAATTTACTAGTATGGGAAGGATAGAAGCCAACATTTTCGGCCTATGGAGCAGTAGCTTAGCTGACCTTATGTAGAACATGGTGTAAGGTGGTAGCTCAGATTTTTGAGTAGTCAAAAGTAGGTTCAATTCCTATAACTCTAGAAATAAGAGGATTTAAACCTCTATAATCTGCTTTAGCAAAGTAATTTTTGTGATGGGAAATCAGGTAATGATACCTACAAAATGAGCCAGATGTTCTGTCAGGCATCCTAGGTAGACCTGAGGCTGGACTCCTACGTGGCTTCCGGGCCCTGATGTTGTCTCCTGACTGCTGGGATCTGGGGTGCAGGAGGTAGAGGGGGAGAGGGTTCCAATCACTTCTCCACCGATTGCTGCCTACTAGGTCCCACAGCTTCCTCTGATGTGCAATAGGAGAACTAGAGGAGCGTGGGTGGATGCACTAGCGGTGGGCGCTGCCAGCGAATTGACCTTCCTGAGGGGACGATGGGTTGGGGGTGGGGAGGAGTCCTATGTGGGTAGCTGGGCTGCCAGCTCCTCCCTGCACCATCCTCAGCGCCGCTGCAAGCCCCACGTGCCCAGCTTGCCCTTGCTTGGGCCAAAGTGCCATGTACGGGTACCAACAGCAAACGTACCAGGCACAGAGCTCACTGGAGCAGGCACTCCTGTGCCCAAGTGGGCATCTACATGGACTACGAGGCCAAGCTCCAGGACTTCTCCAGCGCAGAGACCCTGGCTCACGGGCACATCTTGACTTTTTCTTGGGCGAGCGTGTCTTCCCTTTCTTCCAGGCGCTCTCTCGGGGCATCCGCTTCAAACTCTGCCCTTGATCCACCGGCTGCCCATGAGGACTCCTCTGCTCAGCACCGAGGTGGTGGTGAGGGCTGGTGGGGGTGGAGGGAGACCCAAATTTGGGGGGCTCAGCTACTCCTTCCATTGTTTGTTACTGGTTTGCTTTCCTCTCCTCCTTTGACCCACGCCCCTGCTTCTCCCTCTAAGAAGCCTGTGAACCCACGTGGCTTCCAGCGGGCCTTCTCTCACCTACTGTGTCTGTCAGCTGGTCTGCTTGGGTCCCTGATGAGAACAGCTGCCTGCTCTTCTCTCCCTCTGTCAACCAAAGGGTTGAGTTTGAGTCTGGGGTGCAGGGAGGTTGTTATTTCATTACTTAACTCCTTTCCCCACCTCTGCTCTTCAACCTGCATGTCAGTTCTGAAGCTGGAGGATTTGATTCATGACATCCCCCTATCCAATTCTTCTTTCTGATGCAAAAGTTAACTAAGGGATTTGGAAGGGTTTTGGAGGAGGCAAGCTGGAAGGTAGAGCTGGATTATATAGAAACAACTACTCTCTGGGAGGAAAGTAGGAGGGATTCTAAACACTTCTTTTTAATTTCTACCTCCATAGTGCATGAGAGATAAGGAATGGTTGACATGATTGAAACTATGTACTGTTACGTCGTCTAACATTCTTTTCATTGCCTAGATCCTTTCCCCTTTGTTCAGCGCAGTTCCTTTTGTGGGTTTCTGGCCTCTTCCCAGATATTTGTTCCCTGCATTTAGGGCTCCAGTCAGAGAACCTGGAAACAGGGGTTTGGATTCTTGGGGGGAAGAGTTTTAAGTATAATCTATTTTTCTAGTACCTCTTGCCTTCTGTCACATATCAGCTTTTATCTTCTACTCTGATGGCCAAGGTCATCATTTTCCTGGGGGAAAGGGAAGATGACTTGTATCGTGGAAATAAAATTTATTTGCTGCTTTTGTGAAAAAGAATTTTTTCATAGGAGACATATAAGGTGATCATGTCAGAATTGTGGATATGATACTCGAATTTAGGGAATAGTCAAGAAAAGATTTGTATTGGTAAAGCTGATTGAATATAATCATGGTATGTAGGAGTTATGGAATACTCCTGGGAATATGATTGTTGTGGATAAGTTTATTATGATACTGTTGGCACATTCTGCTAGGAAGAGTAGGGAGAATAGGTCTTTTGCATATTCAACCTTGAAGTCAGAAACTTGTTTTGATTCTCCTTCAAAGGAAGTTGGGTTAGTTCCTGCCAGGATTGAAATAAATCATATAATGGCTATTGGTCATGAGGGTAAAATTGTGTGTACTAATAGAGACTAAGAGTAGACAATTTAAGATGGAGGTGGCATAATACCAGAAACTGGAGGTGGGGGTAGAGATGATTAACATAGATATCAAACCAGCTAAAGAAATGAAAAGTCCTTTGGTGCCAACTGCTGTATCAAGTATCAGACTGCTATAGAAAATATAGGAAGGGACTCCCTGCTGGCACAATGGGTTAAGCAATGTACTATAAAGCAAAACGCAGCCACTGCAGGAAGAAGAGTTCGATCCCTGCCGCAGGCCAGGGAGGGGACCCACATGGTGCGGCAGACCTCTCCTGCTGTGCCCGCTGCTCCCCTCAGCAGTGTGTTTCAGTCAGTCTGCCTGTTCTGCTCCCCGCTCTGTCTCTGGTGAACCCTCTCATTAGTCTAGGCCAACTAGAGGTGGGGAGATGTAGACTGAGAGCCATTATAGAGAGTCCATCCTTACAAATCAACATAGTTACACCCTAAAATTGATTAAGAGTAGATAACAATGCCACAGAGGAATGAACCCCTCCCAAAAAAGAACACTATATCAGTACAATTTCTGCAGCTCTCCTGCCCACTTTGTGACGCAGACATTTTTTTATAAAACTTTTCTACTTGCAAAGCAGGACTGGCAGCTCTCCTACCCACCTGTGACTATGCAGGTACCTCTTTTCTTTTTCCTTTTCCTGCTGGTGTCTGTGCAAACATCTTGGTCTCCTGGGTAGGCCTGCCACGTGCTGCTGAAAGGGACTCTGCCGAGACTTTTCTCTCAGAGGCAACCCAAGGATCCCACTCACTGAACCCAAAATCTCATCAAAACAACAAAATGTACTCTTAGGTGATGGTTAGTGTTGGAACAACCCATTTATAAATAGGACTGCTAATAAGACAATTATTAATTAATATTACTTCATATGAAATTATTTGTGATTCTGCTTGTAGTTCTCCATTTAATGGATATTTAAAATTTGAGGCTCAGCTCTATCAGCTAAACTTGATTCTGACTGATGTGATGGAGCAGAACCTAGACAAGGCGACTTCCCACTGGGAGAAATGCACGACTTCCAGGCAGAAATTTGTTTACCACTCACTGACTGTCCCTATACCCTTGACTCCATATATAATTTCAGTGATTTGAGAGAAAGATTTAAGTGTAGGAATTTCACCACAGAAGTTCTGATCCCAGCAGAAAACCTGAAACACCCTAAATGCACCAGTAGTGCATTCATTATAGCTTATCCAAGGACATAATGCTACCCAGCCACCATGTGTGTATGAAGGAAAATAGTTACTGCCTACAAAGTTATGCTAAACTGCCAAGCTCAAAAGCAGACAAGCAAATGCTATGACCCCGTCTTCAAACTTGAGCTGGAGTGTGGTATGTGTATGACATGCATGTGCACCCCCCATATGCCCACATACACGCTCACGTGTGCACACAAAGGAAGAAGCAACTAAGAGGAGATGGAGCTAAAGGTTAACAGCACCTACGTGTGGACAATGCTGGATTTACAAGTAATTTTTCATTCTCATCTATTTACTGGCCTGTGTTTTCTGACATTTTATTGTGAAATTATGAAATGACAAAAATTCAACAAAAGGTCCTGGAAAACTTGGACAGCCACATGCAAACAAATGAAACTAGGTCGTTATTTAACTCCATGCATGCGAATTAACTGAAAATGAAGTAAATACAGATATAAGCCTTGAAACCATAAGATACGTGCAAGTGTATTTCAGTCACTACCTGCACCCCAAAAAATGTTTTTTAAAATATATCTATTTTGGGGCCTTGCTGGTGGTACAGCAGGTTGAGCGCTGCACTGTGAAGTATCCACCACACAGCAGCGCGAGTTCGATCCCTGGCCAGGGAGGGGACCCTCATGACACAGCAGACCTCTCCTGCCTCGTGCGCTGCTCCCCTCAGCAGTGTATTTCAGTCGATCTGCCTGTTCTGCTTCCCACTCTGTTTCTGGTGAATCCTCTCATCCCCTATACCTCTGGTCTGTACCCCAGTTCTTGTATGAAAAGTTAAATCTTTAAAAATTTTCAAGAAAAATCCACAATACTATTCCTCTTAGTGATGCAAATAAGACATCTTTCTAATATATATATATATAATTATAGTCTAATTATATTCTAATCAATAGTAGAGAAAACATAAGTTAAATTATGCCTTTTAAAAATAAAGTGGGCCCGCCCTGGTGGCGCAGTGGGTTGAGCAACGCATTATGAAGCAAACCGCAGCCACTGCAGCACGAGTTCGATCCTTGCCGCCAGCCAGGGAGGGGACCCACATGGCGTAACAGACCTCTCCTACCTCGCCCACTGCTCCCCTCAGCAGTGTGTTTCTGTCAATCTGCCTGTTCTGTGTCCTGTTCTGTCTGGTGCATTCTCTCACCACCCCCACACCTCTGGCCTGTACCCCAGTGCTTGTATGCATAAATAAATAAATCTTTAAAAAAATAAAAATAAAGTAATGGAACAATCAATAGAAGTAAAAATTTCCCCACTAATGAAGTCGGGGAGTGAAAAAAATGAACAAAATTTTACTAAACTAATAAGAAAAAGCAAAAGATAAAAGTTGTATTTAAGAACTAGTAAAATCATAATCACAATATAATACAAAAAGATAAAGTTATCATAGTTGTACACATTGAAATGGCTGAATCTCAAGACAAAAATGTGGATTTAAAACAAAATATATGTTTATAGCTAGATACAAGAACTGTATCTTTAATAAAAGAAAAATACAAAATAAACTCTAGGGAAAGAATACCAGGTAAGTGACAGCAAAAGAAAAGCAGCAACTGTGGTGTCCTTGTCAAAGTAAAATCAATGTCAAAGACATTAGACACAAAACAAGAAACATACTATAAAGGTATTATACAAAATGGCCTAAGGTTGACACTTTAAGAATCTCCCCCCCAAAAAAAAAAACAGAGAAATTTGTTTGAAATTATTCTATCATTTATTCAATATTTTGATAATATAACAATCAATGTTCAAAAAGACAAAAATTCAGAGTAGAAATCTTAATCATCAAACTAGATTGAAATCTGTACCTAACAGAAAATGGTTTTTCTCTTATGTCCATGAAAGATTTACAAAATTTGGTTGAGTATATGGGATATGAAGAAAAATCCTGAGTAATGTTTATAAGTTCAGCTTCAACAGGCACATTCAATGCTTATGGTAAAATAATAATTACAAAAACAAAAGAAAGAAAAGACAACAAAAACCTTCAGCAGATAGAAACTAACACACATCCTCAATTGCTTGAATCAAAGTGAATTTAGTTCTACAGCTGTACCTTTTATACCACAGGTTTTGAGACATAGCTCCATTAAGAGTAAAGTGTCTAGCCTGTAATCCTTTATATTTAAAAAAAAAGAAGAACTGGAAAATCAAAAAATAATCAAGTTAGGAATTTGACTTTTAAAAATGACCAAAAAACAAAAAAATCAAGCAAACACATTAAAATGAAACAGAAAACTAAAAAATCAAGTAGTGGCGATTAATAAAAATGAAAGTTTAAATAAAGACTATAAACCTAAGGAGTGTAAATAAAAGAAAAAATCCATTAGATGGATTAGTCTCTGGCAAATCTGATCATTTGAAATGAAAAAAAAAAAAAACCCTATATTAAAAGTTAAACCAGACAGGTAGTAATACAAACTCGTTGTAGTGGAATAAGAGCTATAAATCTAGAGCAGTTCTTAAATATTTAGATGAAATATGTGTCCCTGGGAAAGAGTAATCGTAAAAAAATAATGAAAAAAAAATCCCTAAGGGACCAGTAAGTATAGAAAAAATAGTTCAAGTGTATTGTCTGAGACAGTTTTACTGGACACACCTCTACAGGCACAGGGCGCCTGGCTGGGACTGGCAAAGGCAGATGGGGCGAGAGTCCTAGTTCTCTTCTGACACCCTGGTAAGAATGAAACGGACGTCACCAGATGGGGACTCGATGGACAGGACAGGCTGGAGAGAGCAGGCCCAGAGTGCAGTGCTGGGAAGAAAGCCAGAATGGGACGGGTGGGTGTGAGGTGAGGAGACTGGCAGGTGCCAAGGTGGACAGAAAGCGGGGGCCTCACCGGTTGGGCAGAGCAAGACGGGTGAGGGCAGAAGCATGGCTGCCTAGCACCTCGAGTTCTCCTGAGTGTCCCAAAGCGGAATCCGCAAGGGAGATTACCCTGCACTCCGTGTTCCCTTCCTAGCATTTCTAACACCTCTGATCTGGGGAATCTTTACAGTCCTCAGTCTTCCTAGCTCTGAGTCTGCCCCTTCCAGGCTGTCCTACCCAGGCTGGCTTGGAGGTGAGTTTGTGGTCACAGATACGGGCTGAGAGGACATGGGGGAATATTAAGAGCTCTCGTTGTTCCAAAATTCATTAAGAAAACCCTGACAGTGGGAGATGAGGACAGACCACGTCCAGGTTCAGGGGAGAAAGATGTGGTGGGATGGACAGAAATGGGGGAATTCCAAGTACGCCCTGCCCCCCAAGGACAGAGGAAGAGGCCAAATAGTGAACAGAGAAGTGCAGAGAACCTCCAAGATGCCGTCAGAAGCAGCCACAGACAGGTGTGCGAGGAGCCCGTGGAGTGACCCCCTCATGCAAGGCATGGGGTGTAGGACCTTAGGTGTGCAGCGCTCAGCCTTCGTCCTTGGACCGCAGGTCGGTGGTGTGGGGGTCGTGCTGGGTTGTCTGGTGAAGCATCAGAGCCAGCAGGCCTGCGCGGTTCGTCATGGATGTGTGCACGTTGCGCTCCTGCTCAAGCAGCTCTTCCAGCTTGTGCAGCTGTGGAAGGTGAGAGTGAGGGCGGCCTCCAGGTTTCCATCGCACACCCCAGCCCCACTGAGCATCACCGCCTACCGCGCGCACGCGCTCCAGGTCCACCTCCGCACGCCTCAGCTTCTCCCAGCAGTAGTGGTGGTTGCACAGGCGCTTGGGGAGGCGACAGAAGTCACCAGTGAACTCAAAGACATTATGCACTAGCGGGCAACCGCACACCTCATCCTCTGCTACCTGCGGGCCAGAATGAGGGGTGATGAGTAGGGAGGAGGAGGAGGTGGAGGAGGAGGAGGAGGAGGAGGAGGAGGAGGAGGAGGAGGAGGAGGANGGGAGGAGGAGGAGGAGGAGGAGGAGGAGGAGGAGGATGGGGTGCACATGATGAGAATAGGGGACTACAGGGCAGCAGGGCAGGAAGGAGAGAAACAGAAAGTGATGGGGTAGGAGGGAAGAGGGGAATCCAGGTGTTGGGTGAGGGGGGAGGAAAGGGATGTGACAGAGACAGAGAATGGAGGAGTGAAGTTAACAAGGCAGAAGTGGAGGAATTTCTGAACAGAAAGACCCCACAGGAAGAAAGGGGGATGAAAGCAGGTCAGACAGGGCGGGTGTAAGGCAAGGGGGAAGCAGGGTGGCGGGAGGAAGGAGGCTGGTTAAACACGTGGAAAAAAGGAGTGGGGAGGTGACAGGCAGGGAGAAGATGATTGGGGCAGTAGGGCAGGAAGAAGAATCAAGAGAAGTCAGAAAATGAGCACGAAAGGAGTTGATGGCAGGCATGCAGGGAGGAGAGGAGGCGGGTGGGCAGGCAAGGTGGGCAAGGAATGGAGGTTCGTCAAGCAAGGAGAATGGGGAGTGCTTAACAGTGAGGAGCAGAGGAATGGAGGGTGGTCAGGCAGAGAGGACGAGAGAGATGGGGCGAGGTCTGGTGGGGGGTTGAATAAACAGCAGTCAGGCAAAGAGTAAAGTTAATAGGTGCTCACGGTGGGGTAACACCCATCGAAGAGATGTGAGCCCACACCCCTAAGTCATATATTTTATGGTATTGTGAACCAATGTCACCTCCATAAAAACTAACAGTTAAAATTTTAAAAAGAGAATAGGTGATCAGGCAGCGAGGAGAGGATAATACAGGGTGATCAGGAAGGGAAGAGGGGACACGTGGCACACGAGGGAGGGCGGGGAGGGAGGAAGGTGTCAAGCAGAGAGGAGGAGCGCAATGGGGGTGATGAGGTCAGGAACAGTCTCACCTTGGGGTCCCGAGAGTGCTCGGGGCACAGCACCTGGAGCCGCTTACAGTACCTCTTACTCAGCGGGTCATACACATCACAGAAGAGCCTTGTGGCCCTGACGGGAAGTTGAAAGTGAGGTGCTGAGAACAGGGAGGAGGGAAGTCTCCCCCTGAACCCTAACCTCACCTTGTCCGCAACCCCACCCATACCCTGCTCCGTTCCCACCCACCTCTGCAACTGAGCCCACTATTCACGTCCTGTCTCTGGCCCTGACTGATACCCACACTCACCCCTCAATGCAAGTGGGGTACAGTGACCCGAAGGACGATCTGCACTCATACTAGAAGAAAGAATACAGGTGGGAGGAACTTCAGACAAAAGCTGCTGCGAGCCCTCCCGTGACAAAGCTCAGACAACACATCTGTCTCCTGCAGAGCCGGTGCAGCTGTCTGCCCAGCCTCTGTGCCCCCCCCCGCCCGCTGCTGACTGACACCCCAATCTTGGCCCCCACACTGAGGATGGAAGAAAAGCACAAATGGGTAGAGCCAGGAGCCAAACCTACCCTCCTTCCTGTGGACCCCACACAGCCAAAGACACCCTCGCCCCACCTGCCCCCAGCCCGAACCCCGACCTTGGCAAAGCAACGCTCCATGTGGCGCAGGGCGACACTCATATTGATGGGTTGCCCACAGGAGACACAGAAGATCTTCAGGTCCGCACCATCCTTGCCACCTTTGTTACTCTGGGGGGAACACTGAAGCAGTACAGAGTGAAGCAGGTAAGGCAAGATACCCAGATACCACCCCACCCATTCCCTCTTACCTCCGCATCCCTGCACACAGTCTGCTGCTTGCCACGCTGAATAATGGCCTCAAGTTCATGGAACCGGCACTCCATGTACTTCAGGCGGGCGTGGGTGTCCTGCTGTTCACGGTGAATGCGTTCCAGCACTTTCTTGCTTTGCTCCTCAGCAATGCAGGGACTCCTCTGCCACTGCTGGATACGCTGAGGCAGGATCTCATAAATGCGGCTGGGAGGAAAGACCCCAGAAATAGAATGGGCAGGTGAGGGCATCAAAAGCAGAAATGGAGGAGCGAGCCCCCAAGTAGAGAATGTAAAGAATAATTAGCAGTGGATGAATGAGTGTTGGCGAATAGGTGATTGAATGGTGGATGGATGGGTGAGTGGAGAGAGAGGTGACCAGGTAAATAACTATGGTGGCATGAAGCTGGGTGGTTGAGTGGGAAGTTGGCTAGGAGGAAGGATGGATTGGGGGATGGGTGGGTGAACGGTGGGAAGATGCACAGGGGGTGCATGGATTTACAGAGAGCATAGATTACACCCTATTCCATGCCCTGTTGCTTAACCTCAGGGTGCACTCACTCAGCTGCCAGATTCATGCCACAGTCGTCCGAGCAGTACTTGGAGCCTGGCCTGGTGGGATACACACAGTTAGGTCCGAGGCACTGCCGTAGCGAGGCTGGGTCTGGGTTCTTGGCATCTGTCTTCTCTGAGTGTTTGCACTTGTCTCCGAGCGGCGGCTGCTGCTGCTTCCTTTTCCTCCTCTTCTTCTTTTTCTTCTCCTTCTCCTTCTCCTTCGGTGGGGCAAGAGTAGGGAGGGCAGGGGCAGGGGAGTTGATGTTAGTCCCTTAACCCTGCACCCCTGCCCTGTATTCTATCCCAACCTCTGCCTCCAGGCCCCCCACGCCATTCTTATCACCTTCCACTCTACCTTTTCCTTCGTATTCTCCATTTTCTTCACATTCACTGCCTGCTCCTGCAGCGCAGCATCCAGGACCATCAGCTCATCAGTGTCACTCATTTAGAGCTGTAGACCAGGAAAATGTTGACAGGTCTCCCCAACTTAAATGCTTCTTAAATGCTGCCCCTCGTTGCTGCCCCTGTCTACTTTCACTGTCCCCATGCTTCTGCCAGTGCTCCTGCCGCACACCCCTCAGGCTTTGCTTATCAAAAAGTCCCCTGTGTAAGAGTCTGGGTATGGGTTTCAGTTCTGAGGCAGTCTTCAGACAACAGGTAGAATGTGATTATTGTCTCAGGTGCCTCCTTTATGTCCGTGTCACAGCTGTCATCGGACTGCTGGGACAGCCTGGACTTCTGCAGTGGAGGCAGCTGTGGTTGAGTGAGCAGTGGCCAGTGAGACCATGGGAAGGTCTCCAGGGCATTACATACAAGAACTGAGAAGCAGACCCTAGGCACCAGCTCCACTCTGCCATCCACATTATATCCTGTACTCACCAGAGACCTGGGGTTACGAGTGGGGTTCCTGTGCTGGTGGGAGGAAGCTTTGGGTCAGTACTAAGTAGGTAGGGAGAGGCTCACCATATCCCACCTTCCTGTGTCATGTTCCAGCCAGTTTGGTACCTACCTGGATACACCAGGTCCTGCCTACCTGGGAATTACTGGCAACACCTGGCCCTTCTTGCCCATCTTATCCAGACACACTGGGCTAATCCATCTTGTCCCATTGTGCCTGCCAGAATGCATAAGGCCATGCTTATCAACCCAGCAACACTAGACTCCGCCCCCTAGACTTGCCTGGCTCAGGGGCATTGCCCTCCAGGATGCACTTGCTACCCTGCCGTCCTGCACCGGAGACCCAAAGCCCACCTCTGGCCTGCCTACCGAAACACACATAGCCTTTCCCCTCAACATGCTATACCCACCTTCCTGCCCACCCAGTCCACCTAGACTTTCTGGGCCCCACCTGCCAGACCCGACCCTCTTGGGCATGCTCTCTCTGCGTGATGCTCCCAGCCAGTGCGCTCCATTCACGGCACAAGGGAATGCCTAGCCCCGCCCCATGCCAGGGCCCACCTCCTCACAGTCCCTAACTCCCATAGGCCCCTCCCCTCCATGTAACCAGTTTCACCTTCCCGCGTGCTGAGCTATGTCAAGCCCTGCCCCCTCCCCATCTGAATATGCCACGCTGTTCACCAGCCTCCTGAACTAATTTACCTAGACTTTTAGTCTTTACTCTGAAAAGTACTCCTCCCTGCACCCAGTAAAAGTAAAACCTATGACCATTCAAATAACCTATCATTAAAATACAAAATACAAATGTGGAATATAAAAAATAGTTGGTTTGTTTGTTGCACAATACATGACAATGGACTCTGCCTGTGGGTGTTTCCAGCCCTCGTTCGGGATTTTGTGCCATCTTAACACTTAACGTTTTTAAGTGACAATCTCTCACATTTTGGGAACCATACAAGTGAGTGAGTGGGGGGGTCACATATATATACATATGTATATATATATATTCACTCGCAGACAAATCACTGCTTTTAGTGATTTAGTGAACAAACACACAGAATATACATATTTTGAATAAGAAAATCAGTTAGCTAACTCAAACTACTTTTCGAGCTAGAGATGTAATATTAATAAAAACTGACCCTGGACTTAGCCTCAAAAAAATCAAAACACGTTCCAGTGAATAAACATCATGCAGGACACAGATAAGTGTAGCTTAAAATCAAAAAAAGGTTTAAATTTTGAAAGACTGAAAAGTCGCTTCTGCAGAACTCCTGGTACAAAGAAAAAGAACCAAAATTAGAGCATCCTGAGGACTTACTGAGAACAAAAACAAGACATAGGAACTGCGGATCTTGAGACTGTAAGATGGAAATGACCGATTCACGTGTTCGACACAAACTTGAACAAACCCCCACCGTGATTGCAAAGACCCCCATTATCGACCCCGAAATACCCTTCAGTGAACCCTGTGCACCTCCCTCCAATGACGAAACGCACAATCCCTACCACAGCCCTTTTGAAGAAAGTACCTCCGTGCTGGGTAGGCCCAAAATGTTGGGGAGCCTCGTGGCAGGTGCTGCGAAAAGGCTGGTGGATCCACTTCCTACTTGTAGAGCAACTTAGCCCCGCCCTTTTTTGAATGTGTGAGGTTTTGCGCTTGCTCGAGACCCCCTGCCGACCCGCGGTCCCGCGTTCTTGAACAGCGGATCACAGAGAAAACATTTCGCTGAGGGAGCGCGAAGCTGTAGCATACCGCGATAGACATACGTACATACATCTATGTCTTCTTACGCCTGCAGCTCCCTCTTTCACGAACCTGAGTGGGTGATCATTGAGTTATTGTGTAGGAAAGGAAAATAGATTCCCTTATTTCCATTTCTTTTGAATAACTTCATATTATTACTCTTTTTACCAGCACATTTTTTATTTTTTTAAGATTGATTTATTTATGCATACAAGAGCTGGGGTACAGGTCAGAGTCACGGGAGGTGAGAGGATTCAGCAGAGACAGAGCAGGGAACAGAACAGGCAGATCGACTGAAATACACTGCTGAGGGGAGCAGCAGGTGAGTCAGGAGAGGTCTGCTGCGCCATGTGAGTCCCCTCCCTGGCCGGGGATCGAACTCGTGCTGCTGTGCCGCGGATGCTTCACAGTGCTGCTCTCAACCTGTTGTGCCACCAGGGAGGCGCAGCACCCTTTTTACTAGTGAGATAGACAACAAACAAAAAACACAATAATCAGTTTCTGAAAGTGGAGAAAGAAAACGATTTATAGAAAGGTCAGGGAAAATAGAAAAATGTAGGAAGTCAGGAATAAGTCAATATTTGAAGCTTCTTATATTACATAATGAATAAAAACTATCAATAGAGTAAACTCTTCAGTTAAAGTCAAACACTGCCTTTTTGGATGAAAATTAACCCATTTGTCACATGCTGTCTATGCCAAATCTAGCAAATCATAAAAATACAGAAAATTTGAAGTAAAGGGATGGAAGAAAATTTACCAGGCACAGATAAGTAAAAATAAAGGTTATATTAATATTTGACTAAAGCTAAAACAAAAAGTATTGGAATCGAAAGGTTCAGGGCTTCCCTGGTGGCGCAGTGGGTTGAGTGCTACTCTTTAAAGCATCCGCAGCACGGCACCGTGAGTTCGATCCCGGGTCAGGGAGGGGACCCGCATCGCTCAGCAGACCCCTCCTGCCTCACCCGCTGCTCCCCTCAGCAGTGTCTTTCAGTCGATGTGCCTGTTCTGCTCCCCACTCTGTCTCCCTTCTCACCTCCCACTCCTCTGGCCTTGTATGCATGAATAACTAAATCTTTTCTTAAAAAAATAATTGAAAGTTTCATTCCATAGGATTTGATTCACCACAAAGATGTAAAAATTCCAATATTATTACAATTAGATGATGTGAAATAAATATAAAGAAAATATAGAACAAATAAAATTAGGGAAAGGTTACCTTTATGAAAGATTGCAACCATACTGCTCATTTTATTCCCAACCACTGTTCAAGACTCAGTTTTTGCACCACTGTCTGAGAAGCTCTCTCTGCTTCCTTTTCTTCTGGATGATTGACCGCTGTTCTGAGTGAACTTATGGATGTAATTATACAGTAAAAATGTTCCATTTATTTTACCTTTAAAATTAAAAAGAAAGAGGGTGTTTTCTGAGCCTCTCACACCTGTTTTTTGCCTACATTCCTCACAAAAAATGATGTCAAGGACAGCGTTGGTTTTGGTTACTGTTGGTTGCCCAGTGCCCAGGGGACTGCCTGGTCCGCAAGAGGCCCACTGGCCCCTGGTGACCAGAGATATGTGTAACAGAAATGGGCCCACTACCCAGTGTGCATAGAGAGGACAATACCTTGACATCAGATTCTGAGGAAAGAAAAAAGCTCTTTTGCAAACCGACTGGCAAGGAGGCAGAAGGAATACTAAAATCTGCTTCCCCAAGTCTTCCAGGAAAGGAAATGGGTCTACATTGGTTTGAGGGAGCGGTGTTGAAAACAAGAGTTAAATTTTCTTTATTTCTTACTTTGTTATTAGTTTATTTTCTATTTTCTTACATCATTGTTCATTTTTTGTACAATATTTGATTTCTCCCCTCATGTGTAGTCCCAATTCTCCCAACACTACAGCACCCATGACCATCACCATCACCATAGTCACTTGTGCTCTTCCCTCCCCTGTTTTGAGCCCTCTCCCTCCCCCTTCCCTGCTTTATGCCTCAGTTCCATGTTTTACCTGCAAGTGTTGTCTTTTTCCTGTTCCAAAGGAGTTAAATTTTAATGGGTAAGGAGTTAAGAAAATGGACTTGACTGAACTTTATTGGATGGCTACAAAATTGGTCAATATGTGGAGAGGGTCCTTTAACTAACTGGATTTTCTTTTCTTTTTTTTTCTTTATTCATTTATATTTGACATCATTTGTAGTCCCCATGGAATTCCCACCACCAATTCACCAGTGCACCATCACCTCAGTCCCCTGTGCTCTTTCTGCCCTCATCCCAGTCACTCACTCTCCCTCCCCACCTCCACAACATGCCTCAGATTTGTATTTGTCTCTTTGTTTTTGTTGTCTTGTGATTTGATTTGATTTTTATTGTTATTTTTCTTTTCCTTGATGCCTTGCTTGGCTCCCTTATATTCCTCTTAGGAGTGAAACCATCCGGTATTTTTCTTTTGCCTTCTGACTTATTTCACTGAGCATAATCCCTTCCAGCTCCATCCATGTTTCTACGAATGACCCTAGTTTTATTTTTTGATTGCTGAATAGTATTCCATTGTGTATAAGCACCACATTTTCTTAATCCAAGTACCTATTTCCAATTATAAATAGTGCAGCAATGAACATAGGGGAAAAGGTATTCTTTTGAATCAGTGTTTTTGTGTCCTTGGATCTATCCCTAGGAGTGGGATTTCTGGGTCATATGGTAGCTCCATTTTTAATAACTGGACATATCCCTCCTCTACGTGCAGTCTGCATAGTTCTCTCCTTACCCCCCCCCCACCCCTTTTTGCAAGCTCCCAAGCCTAGGCAGCCTGGGGCTTAGATCAAGATTA
>JAGFMF010012148.1:160250-172863 GCA_019455555.1 Galemys pyrenaicus | reverse complement strand
AGAGTGGGGAGCAGAACAGGCAGATTGACTGAAATACACTGCTGAGGGGAGCAGCGGGCGAGGCAGGAGAGGTCTGCTGCGCCATGTGGGTCAGCTCCCCGGCCAGTAGCAGGGATCGAACTTGTGCTGCTGTGGCTGTGGTTTTCTTCATAGTGTGTTCCTTAACCCACTGCGCCACCAGGGAGGCCCCCCCTTAAAGTCATTCTTGAGAGTTGGAATTGACTTCTTCCAAACTCCTGTTGATGTTGATGTTCTGACCTCCTCCCACAAATCATGGATGTTCTTAATGGCATCCAGAACGGTGAATCCTTTCCAGAAGGTTCCAATTTACTTTGCCCAGATCCATCAGAGAAACCACTCTTGATAGCAGATGTAGTCTTATGAAATGTATTTCTTAAATAATATGACTAATCCATGATCCATGGACTGCAATATGGATGTTGTGCTCGCAGGCAAGAAAACAAGATCAATCCCTTTGCACATCTCCAACAGAGTGTTGGAGTTCCTGGGTGACCAGGTGAATTAGCAATGAGCATTACCATTTTGTTATTTTGTAAAGATTTATTTTATTTATTTATGCATACAAGAGCTGGGGTGCAGGGGTGGTGGTGAAAGGATTCACCAGAGACAGAGTGGAGAGAAGAATAGGTGAATCTACTGAAAGACACTGCTGAGGGGAGCAGCACGGACATAGGAGAGGTCTGCTGCGCCTTGTGGGTCCCCTCCCTGGCATCAAACTCATGCTGCGGTGGCTGCTGATAGCTTCATAGTGCTGAGACTTAACACTTTGCATCACCAGGGAGACTGCCAGAATTACTATTTTGAAAGGAATTTTTTTTCTGAAAAAAACATCTCAACAGTGGGCTTAAAATACTCAGTAAACCATGTTTTATGCAGGTGTGCTGTCACCTGTTTTGTTCCATTTATAGAATACAGGCAGAGTAGATAGAGCATAATTCTTAAGGGCCCTAGGAACTGCAGGATAGTAAATGAGCATTGGCTTCCATTTAAAGTCACCAGATGCATCGATCCCTGATTGAGAGTCAGCCTGTCCTTTGCAGCTTTGAAGTAGACACCGACTTTTCTCCATCTATGAAAGCCCTAGATGGCATCTTCCAATATAAGGCTGCTTTGTTTACACTCAAAGTCTGTTGTTTAGCATAGCCACTTCATTAGTTATTTTAAGTATATTTGCTAGACAGCCACTGCACTTCTACATCAGCACTCGCTGCTTCACCTTGCAAATATTATATTATGCAGATGGTTTCCTTCCTTAAATATCATTAACCAACCTCTGTTACCTTCAGACTTTTCTTCTGTAGCTTCCTCACCTTCCTAAGCCTTCATAAAACTGAAGAGAGTTAGGGTCTTGCTCTGGATTTGGCTTCGGTTTAAGGAAACATTGTGGATGGTTTGATATTCTATCCAGTCCATTAAAACGTTCTCTGTATCAGAAAGAAAACCTTTGCTTTCTTATTCATGTGTTCATGAAAAGTGTGTAGCACTTCATATCCTTCAAGAGCTTTTTTTTTGCATCATCACTTAACTCTGAAAAGAAGAACAGGCAGTGACAATGACAGCTGGACTCTACTTTTTTCTAATTGCATCACTTTATTTCACTGGCCTCCACTCTGGCTCCCCACCACCCAAAGCTCAAAGCAGGAGATGAGTTTGGCTGAGAAAACCATGGGGAGATGTGGTGTACCCAGAAGGAGGGGGAAATCAGGGAGATCTGAGGGGACCAGAAGTAGCCCTCCCCTTTTGGGGGGCAATTCTGGTCTGGAGCCAGCTGCAACCTGCAGGTGAATAAAGTTCAGGGCTGGCCACACCTTCAACCTGGCAGACGAAGTCTTGCAAGGGATGACCCAAGGGGTCCCCACCTTCCCAGGGAATGGGGTACTTGTAGTTGGAAAGGCACATTCGCCTGTGCATATGCTTGCATGGCGGCACCAGCACGCATGTGTGTGTGTGCATGAGATGCAATATGAGATGAGAATGGGCGTGCCAGTCCAGAGCTCCTGTGGTTGCTCCCGTGAAGGTGCACAGACGGCTCTAAATGGGTAAGTATGGATGTGGGCCTGTACGTATCTGTAGTTCAGGAGGCCCAGGTAGAAGGTGTGACTGCCCTGCAGGGAAGCTGCAGGAGAAGGTGGGAGGTGGGGGGAGGATGGAGCAGAGGAAGGAATGCCAGGAGTAGAACAGCTATAAGAGAAGTTCATGTAATTGGTCATCTTCCACCAGATTTGATTCCTGAGGTTTTTTCTCTTGATTTCACCTCCTCAGTTTGCCACTGCAAGAAAAAGAGGAGGAAGAGGCATAGAGACCCCCTTCAAGCAAGAACACAAAAGACAAACACATCTGCTGAATGTGAATGATGAGCTAGAGCCCAGGAAGGAGGGAAGGGGTAGGGGAGCCCATCAGCAGGAATGGTCCTTATGATCGCCCCTGTATGCCACTCCTGGGGTTTGTCAAGGTAACAAGGGTGACTCGGCCCCTCTATGGTCAAAACCCAGTGGCTGGCCAGCTGTTTCAGGTGTTCAAAGCTGGTCTGACCCATGGGGTCCTGGTCTTCATATATGATAAGAACAGAGGTCTTCACGTTTGCATAGTTGGCCATACTGATTTTGTCAATACAGATGAGGCCACAAGCACATAGCCCCAGATCTGGGAGCCTTGAGGAAGGGCAGGAACACATGCCACTCAGCTGCGGGCTGATCACAAACTGGGGGCCCAGTTCCAAGGCATCCACCACGGCTGCCAGGTGGTTGCTGGGGACCAGCTCTCCTATAAGAGCAGGGGCTCCTGCTTCTGTAGAGTGCCCCAGACTTAGTAAGTCAATGGTCACTGTCTGGTAGCCAGCCTGGGCCAGCCTGTACAGTGTGCCCACCGGCTGCCAGGTCTGGGGGGAGACGTGAATGCCATGCAACAGCAGCATGGAGAAGCAGGCAGCCTGTCCACTGCCTGGCTGAGCCTCTTGGAAGAAGCGATTCTGGGCCTAGACCTGAATGATCCCTCCTTCTGCTCCACGACCACCATACCTGCTGCTGTATTGGTGACGTAACTGCTGAACTGTGTGACTTGTGCAAGTAGGAAGCAGGAGAGTGTTCTAGTTGGAAACGATTATCCCACTCTTAATTATCCCTTGTTTTATAAAGAATAAAACAAGACAGAGGATAACTCTAGAATAAGAGGCCATGAAGACACTTAAAGTGGCTTATCCTACGTGACTGGCCACAAGTGGACGTGCACGTTCATAGCAGAAGGAAACCATCATTCTTTACAATGAGCATACTTGTTTTCTTTGGGGGCTGTTATTCAGCCTACCATACATGGTGTTTGTAGTCTTTCTAATAATCTACTTTTGTAAAGATTTATTTTATTTATTTATGCATACAAGAACTGCGGTGTAGGCCAGAGATGTGGGGGGTGAGAGAATTCACCAGAGACAGAGTGGGGAGCAGAACAGGCAGGTTGACTGAAACACACTGCTGAGGGGAGCAGCAGGTGAGGCAGGAGAGATCTGCTGAGCCATGTAGGTCAGCTCGCTGGCTGGGGATCAAACTCATGCTGCAGTGACTGGCGATAGCTTGATAGCACTGAAACTTAATCCCTTGTGCCACCAGGGAGGCCCTCTAATAATCTCTTAATAGAAAGGATAAAGATTCATTCACCCTGTGTGTTACCATGCTCAAATCACTGCACAGCTCTTCCTTATGTACGTTCAGCTGAGATTCCCAATACAAATTAAAGACAAATTTGGGCCTCCCTGGTGGCGCAGTGGGTTAAGCAACGCTCTATGAAGCAAACCCCAGCCACTGCAGCACGAGTTCGATCCCTGCCGCCGGCCAGGGAGGGGACCCACACGGCACAGCAGACCTCTCCTGCCTCGCCCGCTGCTGCGCTCAGCAATGTGTTTCAGTCAGTCTGCCTGTTCTGCTCCCGACTCTGTCTGGTGAATCCTCTCACGTCCGGCGACTCTGGCCTGTACCCCAGCTCTTGTATGTATAAATAAATAAATCTTTAAAAAAATAAAATTTTTTAAAAAGCAAGACAAAATTTTTTATGGAAAAAAAGAAGTGCCAGAATAAGGGTTTAAAAAGTCAGTATGCTAATATAGATTTCTTCCAGATTCAAAATGCAGACCCTAAACTGGAAAAAAAATGCCATCGTGAGCAAAGACAGACTTTGAGGTCCTTGGCTGTGTGGAAATAATGACAATTACAGGGATGGGATATAGAGTATTTAAATAATTTGCTGACAGAGATTCTATGACAATTGAGACTGGTGTTGACGAAAAGAAATTGTTATCAGAAATCTCCAGTGGGGACAAATTAAGAGCTCATGCAAAATTTAAAATTAAAGAAGATAGATTCTTCTTTCTCTGAGGTTGGGTTGGGTATACATGGTTGATGTCTCCATGGGGGAGAGTGCGCGATGTGGGACCACCGCGAAGAGCATAAGAAGACCTTCCGCGAGACAGCTGCGACATCGTCATCCTCTCGAGTCAGGCAAGTATGACCGTGGGAGCAGAAAACGAGCACACAAACATCCTCATCACGCGAATACAAGGTTTTCAAAAGGATCCCAAATTCAAATACTCATTCTGTGCTCCCCGCTTACTAAGGACCACCAATATCTAAAATTCATGCCCAAACGTAGATACACATTTTGAGGAACCCAACATCTGCTAACCATGGAGGAAGCAAAAAGTCAGTGAAAAGCACAGGGCTTCATTTGCATGAGAAAGTGGTTAGACAAGCCCGGCTACGTGAGGCTCATTCCTGTTGCATATACTGGTATTTCCCCAGTCCCAGCTCATATCCTGGTACACAATAGGTACTTTTTTTCTCTTTTTATTTATACATATATATTTATATATATTTGACATCAATTGTGGTCCCCACATATTCCCCATCACCATTTCACCAGTGCACCGTCACCTCAGTCCCTTGTGCTTTCTGCCCTCATCCCATCCCCTCCCCCTCCACACACACAAAGCATTTCTGATTTGAGACCAAGGAAAAGAATAACAACAATTAAAAAAAAACAAAAAGACAACAGAACAAAAACAAAAAGATAAGGGCAACAGGGACTTTCGAAGTACTTGCCCCCATAAGCAAAGGAACAATGCCATTTGTGCATAGTGTCACTAGATGGCTGTGGCTTTTCAGTGTCACATCTCTGTACGAGGTCCTCAGCAGGCCCCACTCTTCCCCTGCGGTAAATCCGTAGCCAGATACAGCAAAATCCCAGATGGCGTCTCCGTGACAGACCATCTCCTCCGATGTTCACAGGAGGATGAGTAAGGTGCTAGCCCTGGGATATGGGGACCTGGTGGAGAGGAAATTTAGCTGAGTCTCTACCCTAACGCTGTCCACACTGGCTGCCAAGGCATCTTACCACATTCAGTCTCAACCCGAATAGCACCTCTAACACATGCCTTGGCTGATATTTCCAATACCAGACTCTGAGTTCTTCCAGATTTATTCCTCTTTCTCCAGCATTCAACCCTATCTCGAGAGAATATCAAAGGAGTGAAACACGGTTTAGCTGAAACGATTATTTCCCCTGTGAGAACATGACTTTCTTAGACAAAAACGTGTATCTCCTCTGTGGTGTCACCACAGCATTCAACAGACTGTGAAGGCAGCAGCCTGGCGAGGGGTTGAATGGGAGCATTTTTGTGTAGACCCTCCCTACCCACAAGCAGCCCACGACCTGACAATACGTGATCAGGAATCTAGGTCGCAACTGCTACAGTCTGTTTTAGGAAACTCCTGGGCGAGCAGCAGAGAAAAGTCTCCCCAGTGCCTAACTTTGGAGAAGGATCCAATCCTAACTCACTGATGGCAAATCTGTTACCAACTTAGAAACCATTATTTTTTTCTCTGTCTCAGGAGATAGTCAGGCCCCAAGACAGCAAACTAAGGGTGAAGAAACAGGAGACTTCCAGGCTTCACATGTTTCACAAGCCTGGATGCTTGCACACACCAGTTTTGAGCTCCTCCTCCCTCTCTGTCCATCCACACGTTCACACGTTCGCACAGGACAAGTCAGAGCAGTCATGTCTTCCCTGCATGGAGACGAGGACTCAACCTCGCGGCCCGCGAGAATGAGATTATTAGTTCCGGCTTCAGAATGTAGCTCGCCAGATCAACTTCCTCCCCAGTTCATCCAGTGGAATCTGAAGTCCCATTTCATCCCCAGTCACCAACCAATGGTAAGGCGGGCAAAATGTGAGAGGCAATGGACAAGGTTACTCACGGGAAGGCCTTTTAAAATGTAAAGTGCTATTTTATAAGGGAAACATGTGGCAAAAACCAATTAAGGAAAAAAGGAAAAGTGGACTAGAAAATAAAATGAAGAGGGCCTCCCTGGTGGCACAAGGGGTTAAGCACCGTACTATGAAGCATCTGCAGCCACTGCAGCACGAGTTCGATCCCTGACCAGGGAGGGGACCCACATGGTGCAGCAGACTTGCCTCAGGGCTGCTCCCCTCAGCAGTGTGTTTCAGTCCATCGGCCTGTTCTGATCCCCACTCTGTCTCTGGTGAATCCTCTCACCTCCTGACACTCTGGCCTATACCCAGCTCTTGTATACATAAATAAATAAATCTTTAAAAAAAAGAAAAGAAAATGAAGAGGGAACAATAACTACAAAGAAAGTAGTTACTTTAAAAGTCTTACAGAATGTTATTGTAAACAAGTCGATTTGCCCTGAATCTGGATAATGGTCTTAGCATCACTAAAGGTGGGATAGCTTTGTCTGTCAGTAGGAGTATGGCAGTAGGATGCACACAGCTCCACTTAGGAAACACAACCAAAAAACATTGCTCTAAATCTAATCCAGCATCTGGATCTAGCTCATGTTTATGAAAAATACCAAGAATGGAAAAGCAAATGAAAAGACACCATGATGAAAAAAATCAACTGAATCCAGACTATGGAACATTGTATAGGACAAATGACTAGAATTCTCACCAAATCTATTCCATTAAAAAGGCAGGGGGCAACCTCCCTGGTGGCTCAGGGGTTAAAGTCAGCACTATCAAGCTATCACCAGATCCCGGGCCAGCGAGCTGACCCACATGGTGCAGCAGACCTCTCCTGCCTCGCCTGCTGCTCCCCTCTTGGTATTTTTCATAAACATGAGCTAGATCCAGATGCTGGATTAGATTTAGGGCAATGTTTTTTGGTTCTGTTTCCTAAGTGGAGCTGTGTGCATCCTACTGCCATACTCCTACTAACAGACAAAGTTATCCCACCTTTAGCTCTCCCTCCCCTGTATTTCAGTAGATCTGCCTGTTCTGCTCCTCACTCTGTCTCTGGTGAATCCTCTCACCCACCCGGCACCTCTAGCCTATATCCCAGCTCTTATATGCATAAATAAGATAAATCTTAAAAAAGGGAGGGGTGGCCTCTCTGGTGGCGTAAGGGGTTAAGTCACAGGACTATGAAGCTATCTGCAGCCACTGCAGCAGGAGTTCGATCCCCGGCCAGGGAGGTGACCCACATGGTACAGCAGACCTCTCCCCGCTGCTCCCCTCAGCAGTGTGTTTCAGTCAGTCTGCCTGTTCTGCTCCCACTCTGTCTCTGGTGATTCCTCTCACCCCCCTGCACCTCTGGCATGCACCCCAGTTCTTGTATGCATAAATAAATCTTTAAAAAGAAAAAAAAGGAGGGGGCTATATTATGACTTGAGACAGAACACCCCTGCTCACTCCCCGGGGTTATTTGGAAGCAAATCCTTGCTGTACTATCATTTCTTTTAGGGTTACTCTCCCAAATAACAACACCTTTGAAAACAATTACTGTGATATCATTATTACACATAAAAATGTTGTTATTTCAAATCAGCAAGTATCCTGTGTTCAAATTTCCCCAATTGGACTACACCTGAGAGGAGAAATCAAATACTGTCCAAAAATTAACAATGTAAGAATATAGATAACTTAAAAAATAAATAAAATTTTAAAAAGAAAACCTAAAGATTTTGGTGATAATGATGTGTCAATGTGGGTTTGTCAGTTGTAACAGATATAACACTCTGTTGGGGGATGTTGGATAATAAGGGGAGGGTATTCATGTGTGGGGCAGAGGGCATGTGGGAATTCTCTGTACCTTCTGCCCTGTTTTGCCTGTGAACCTAAATTTTCTCTAAAAGAAATAAAGTCAGTTAGGGAAAAAACAAAAACACCAGATTTCCCCAATTGTCTCATACATCTTTAAATAGTTTGAATAAGGATGCAAATAAGGCTGGTTTGATATTTTTCTTAATCTATATGCTCCTCAACCGTCCTTGCACGTATTTGTTGGTGAAAAGAGATATTCTTGAAGAAATTCCAAGTGAACATATTTGGAATGAATTTCCAAATGCACCCAGGACATATCTTACATGTTCATCTATTCCCCATATGTCTGAAAAACCAATGGTTTCATCTATTGATAAGATTCTGATTCAAATTTTTTTGTCAAAAATATTTCACAGGTGGTGTGTCCCATGTGCTTCCATCAGTTGGGATGTCAAGTTATCTGTCTTGTTTTGAGATGTTGGCAGTAACTGGTGGCTATTGCCTGGTTCTGATCGCGGGCTAGGGAGGGAGGCAGGGCACCACACGCACACAGGAATCGGCACACACGGAGCACAGGCTGCTCTAAACACTGCATGACCAATGACGTGTTTTCTTTCAAACTCTTGATTTGAACTGAGATTCCTGCCTGATGACGCCCAAAAGAGTGCCGGACATTAACGCCCTCAGAAATTAACCGAGCTCAGCAGGCCAGGATGTACCGAGGACAAGATAACCAGGAGTCTGATAACCAACCCTGGGGGTTGAATTTGACCAATACCAAGAACTTCAACTGTGACGGGCTGTTCTGATAAACTGATTCAATTATGACAGGCTGTTCTGCCGGGCTGTTTGCTTATGGCTGTTTTTGTTTAACTCATTAGAAAAAGACCAGCTCGAGATGAGAGAACAGAACAGTCTCTCCTTTCTCTCAGATCAGTGACCTGCAATCTGAAAAATAAAAGCATTTAGAGATTTAATTCTTGTCTCTGCTTATGGGCTTTTTGGTAGTGACGGGCAGCAGAACCCAGGCTTATTCTGCTAAAGTTACACTAACTCAGAATGATTTGGAAAATAATGATGTTCTAGTTCTATCACTCCTTCATTTATTAAGAGTATTTTATAGAGAAAAACTTATTCTCATTAGCTAGATTTGGGTATCTTGAGTAAAAGGTTATTTAAGAAAAGCAGAATAAAAGAAAAGCAAGATAAGTGTTTCTTCCCTTTTACTTAAACATATTTCAAATTAATGAGGTGGTCCACTAGCACCTCCAAATGTGACCTATGAGTTGTTTTTCAAATCCAAACTCTAGGATTTGAATGCATTTAATGTGCTTAACCCATTACAATTATCCCTATTGATGCTCAAACTGCCCCTTATTTCACTTGTGGAAACATTTCAGTTAGTTACTGGGTTCTTTTTACATGAATATGGTAGTCTTTGAAAGCTACCTTGCTATTTGAATGATGAGGTGTTCCAATAGCATTTTATACACTTCCTTTCACGGTCCTGAAATCAATCATTTTGTAAAGAAGCCTTGATTGCTTTTAGTGGATAATGGTATATATAGACTCCCAGCTATACGCTAGGAGTACTCAGTCACTGCCCTGATTGACCATTGCCTCAAAGTCTTTTCAATGGGCAGAACTAGGAAGTAAGTACTTTTTGATCATAAAAGACATCATGAGTCATATTGATACTTCTGATTCAAACTTGGGTCCACAGATTTTAATGCAATCTTATAGCTATATAGTGAGTTAAAGAGTGTCCAAGTAAATGTCCACCTGAAACCTCAGAATCTGACCTTATGTTTTTGAAAATGTTACTCGGTTAATGATCTATCCCCAAATGAGCTCATCCTGGATTAAGATGGGTCCTAAGTCCAGTGATGGGTGTATTTAAAAAGACAGGAAAGGAGAAGACATACAAAGATACAGGGGGGAACACATGTGAAGTCTAGGCAGAGATTGGAGAGATGTACCTGCAAATCAAGGAATACGAACCACTGACAGACACCGGACTAGGAGAGAGGCAGAGTAGATTCTCCTTCGGAGTTTCTAGAAAGAACCAACCCTGCCAACATCTTGATTTTGGACTTCTGGTCTCGAGAACCGTGAGAAAATAAATTTCTGTTGTCTTAAGCCACTAAGTTTATGTCAATTTGGGTTTTTTTAATATTTTTTATTATTTTTTTAATTTATGCATACAAGAGCTGGGGTACAGGCCAGAAGTGGGGGGATGAGGGGATCCACCAGAGAAAGAGTGGGGAACAGAATAGGCAGATCCGCTGAAGCACACTGCTGAGGAGAGCAGTGGGCAAGGCAGGAGAGGTCTGCTGCGCCATGTGGGTCAGCTCCCTGGCTGGGGATCGAACTCGTGCTGCACCTGCTACGGAAATCCCACAGTGAGGCGCTCAACCCCCTGCACCACCAGAGAGGCCCAATTTATGTCAATTTGTTAACTAATGCAATATGTGTCTTCTTTTTCCCAGCTAACAAGATCAACACGAGTATTGCATTAACCTACAGCACGTGCAGTAGTCTCAAAATAGCAATACCAGCGTGACTACCAAAAATGCAATTATTAGAAATAGTTGAAAATTTTGCAGGTTTTTTACTCTCTTTAGTATATACTCTAACTGGGATGTATACAGTCAATTTTAAAAACACGAAAAAATTCCTTCTTCTGCGGTAATGCTACCAACTTAATAAACTATAGGTCTCTGTTTCATATTGGGAATTGCTTTTATATTTCATTTTGTTTTATAGAAATGTGAAATATTTACATTTTAAAGATAACTCTACAAGGAAGGTATATTCATAGAAGTCCAGTATCTATTCTTGCCCTCTCTATATTCCCATACTATCCTCTCTCATGCCCTGTAGATAAATATATAGATTTATACATACATGTATTTTATAAAAATGGTGACATACTATATGCTTTTTTCCACCTTAATTTTGTAGTTAAAAATATGTATTGGAGAACTCTGGTGGTGGCTTATCTTCCCCATTCTTTTATATAGCTACATAGTATTCCATTATATGACTATCACAATTTATTTGAACCATCAACTATTGATGAATACTTGGATTTTTCTAGTATTTTGTTATTCTAAACAGCAATACAGTTAAGTGGTTTTTCATATTTTTGCCAGTGTAACTGGAATAAATTGTGAGGCAGGAGATTGCTGGGTCAAATGGTAAATGAATATGTTATTTCATAAAATATTGCAAAGTTCCCTTTCACAGGGACTGTGCCTGAGATATAGACAGATAAATGCATGTTTTCACATACTCACTAACTGAGTATACTGTGAAAGTCACCATGTTATGGGTAAATCATGAGCTTAGTGCAACAGCTACAGGGAAAGGTCATCCTGAATGAATTACACAAATAAATGTATAGACTCTAACCCTGACTCCAGACCAACAATATCACAAAAACAAAAATCTTATAAGGTCATTGTTGGAGAGTGGATCACTGGGACCTAAGGGTGGAGTTAAGCAGCCCGGCTGGGTATAAAACCACACATGTGGGCGTTGGGAGCTGCTTCGTTCAGAGCCAGCTGTCTTCGTTTGGAGAAAGCTTTCAATGTGCCATTGGATTCCAGCTCGGAGGAACTGGTAGTGTTACAGGGCAGGGAGAGGGGCACCGCAGAACCCTCAAACCTGCTCTCTCTAAATGGGTTCTGCCATCCACCGCATCAAGACAAATGTCTAAGGCCTTTAATAGAAAGGAACTTTAATACAATTGGGGAACAATACAAAAAGGACAAAGAATATAGTTACTAAGTTAAGCATCCAAAGTTACCCATCTCCTTGAGGGTAAAAGTCCAGCCAAATAGGATTGGCCCAAAGAAAGGCCCAAAAGCCTGCCACACGTCTAAAGGACCTTTCAGTAGAGACCCACAGAAAAGGGTCAGAAAGAGTCAGACAAATCCGGGAGGAAAAGAGCAAAATCAAAATCAAGATAAAAGCTGCCATTATTAAGTTCCCCACGGGTCTCTTACCCACATTTATTTTAACCAGTTTGAGACCAAAAAGCAAGCACAGTTTCTTCACATGTCCCTCTGCACCACGTGCCTCCTCCAGGTCTCCTTGCTGCTCTCCATCCTGCTTCCTTCTTCCTCCCTTCCTTCTGTCCTTCTATCTCCTCTCTCCAGCATCTTCTTATCCCTGCTCAGCTCCACCCACTTACGGCGGAACTGGGTTTCTGGAACTTTCCTCTTTCCTGGGGACCACCCTGTTACAGTAGGACATTTATAGAATTGTCTCTCTCTCTTCTCGTGTTATTATTACTTCATTTCTCCTTCTTTTGTAAATAAAACCCTTTACTAACCTTTGTTGTGTGTGTCTGCAGCTGGTACTTATTATAAGTGCCTTTCAAGCACGCAGGTGCTTTTAAATGTGCATTTATAAGATTTTTATTTTTCAAGCTTTCATTTCTTTTTTTTTCTTAATTATATTTGACATCATTTGTATTCCCCAGGGAGTACCCACCACCATTCCACCCGTGCACCATCACCTCAGTCCCTTGTGCTC
>JAGFMF010012148.1:96044-118577 GCA_019455555.1 Galemys pyrenaicus | reverse complement strand
TCCTGTCTCTGCCCTTCCCAGAACATCATTCGCAAAGTGAGCGGCCAGAAGTTTGTCTACAAGTTTGTGTCCTACCCTGAGGTCGCAGGGTGCTCTACTGAGGACTGCCTGCCCCAACCCGAGATGGCTATCACCTCCACTGTGGCAAATGTGGCCCCCGCTGCTGTACATGCTGTCCCCGGGGACACTGCCTCTGGGAAGCCAGGCACACCCAAGGGTGCGGGAATGGCAGGCCCGGGTGGCTTGGCACGCAGCAGCCGGAATGAGTACATGCGCTCAGGCCTCTATTCCACCTTCACCATCCAGTCCCTGCAGCCACAGCCACAGCCACCCACTCATCCCCGGCCTGTCTCAGTGCTCCCCAACACTGCCGCAGCAGGAACAGCAGTGCCCTCCTCGGGGAGCAGAAGCACCAGTCCCAGCCCCTTGGAGACCTGCTTGGAGGCTGAGGAGACCTGCCTGCCTCTTCAGGTAAGGACGGGAATATGGAAAATCAGTAAGAGGAGGGGGGTGCAATTTCCAAATGAGGAGTGCAGAGGTAGAAGGGACGTCAATGTCCTATTAAAGGAGATGTGGCAGAAGGAAGGACATTGAAGTCCCCTTGGAGAAAGGGGTGGGGAGGAGAGCTGGGCTTGCACTGGGAAGGCAGGAGATAAGTGCTACGACTCCTTGTGCCCTCATCGTGTAGTAGGTGCCCTGGGCGTATTTGCTGAACGCACTGGTCCTCACACTTCAGCTCTCGTCAGAATTACTTGGAGGGCTTGTTTCAAAAAACCCAAATTTTCTGATTGTGTGGGTCTGGGGATGGGCGAGAAAATTGGCATTTTTAACTAGTCCCCAGGTGACGCAGATGCTGCTGGTCTCTAAGGCAGATTTTTGAGAACCACTACTTTAATACAGGAGGGAGGTATCCCCAGGGGTCCCAGCCTTAGGGGCAGCCTTGCCCCCCGGTAGGAGAAGCTACCCCAGAAGAGGGCTGCCTTCATTAGTGCAGTGCTGTGCCCTGTTGGAGCACCAGCCCCATATGCAGTCATGTCCCAGCACTGAGATCACCTCTACGGTTAATCGTTGGCTTGGCTCCCGTGGCAATCTTTACGCACCCAATCCTTTCCAAGGTCATCCTGACTCCACCCGAGGTCCCAAACCTTAAGTCAGAAGAGCTGAGTGTGGAGCCAGGGCTGGGCAGGCCACTGCCCCCAGAAGTAAAAGTGGACCGGCCCAAGGAAGAGTTGGAAGCCGCATCCAGTGCCGAGGTGGGGTTTGTGCCGGAAGCCTCTAAGGCCAGCGCGGAAGTCCCTCCTGCAGAGGGCATACCAGCCCGGCTGCCCGCGGTCATCATGGAGACGGCTGCACAGGTGGGCAGCCTCCCAGCTTCCACACCTTCCAGCACAGAGATCGCGCAACCTCAAAAGGGCCGGAAGCCCCGGGATCTGGAGCTTCCACTCAGCCCGAGCCTGCTGGGTGGGCCGGGACCTGAACGGACTCCAGGATCGGGAGCAGGCTCTGGTTTGCAGGCTCCTGGGCCAGCACTGACGCCATCCTTGCTACCTACGCATACACTGGTGAGTGTGGACGGAGGGGTGGGGCTGGCAGCCGGGCCATGTGGCACAGCATGAGTGGGAGGGGTTAGGCCCCGTTGTCTGAGTGAGTGGGAGGGTGGTGCCTATGAATTTTGTAGGCTGGGTCTGAGGCCTCCCCGGCACCCCTCACCAGCCCCTGGGTTTTCATTGGAAACTGAGTTGGGGCGTGACATGAGGAGCACTGGCTGGGGATTTTGGGTCTGGGATTTCCTGTGAGTTTTGCGGGGTCTGTCATAAGGGTTGACCCGGTGCTGTTGGCATGGTGCCTTGAGAGGTTTGAAAGCAGCATGCGCACAGGGCCTTATGGGTGATCTTACCTGTTAAGGCTGGGGGGTGGGCTCTCAGGAGTGGGGACATGCTGTCTGTGTAAAGTTGGAGAGATGTCACCTGCATGGCTCAGTAGCTACAGTCTACCCCCGTGCACTTTGGGGGAGTGACTGCAGAAGTGTGAATCGGGGCTGCTGGGGCTGGATCCAAGTTCCTTCTCTTTTCCCTCACCTTCCCTCTGCCCACCTTTTCCCTACAGACCCCGGTGCTGCTGACACCCAGCTCGCTGCCCTCCAGCATTCACTTCTGGAGCACCCTGAGTCCCATTGCACCCCGTAGCCCGGCCAAGCTCTCCTTTCAGGTAGGATTCCCCTCCCCCCCGTCCTGGAAAGGGTACAAGACCCTAACTAGCCCGCATCCGTGACCTCTCCCCATTTCTGTCCCCAGTTTCCATCCAGTGGCAGCGCCCAGGTGCACATCCCTTCCATCAGCGTGGATGGCCTCTCCACCCCCGTGGTGCTCTCCCCAGGGCCCCAGAAGCCATGACTACCACCACCACCACCACCCCCTTCCTGGGTTACTCCATCCATGCCTTGAACTTCTCTCCAGCCAGCCGTCCCAAGGAGATACATAGTTCATCCAACAGGCTCGTTCTGTGGTTGTGGTGGAGTGGGGATTCTTAGGAAAAAGGTTCTCTCAATAACCCTTCCACAGAAAAACACAACTTCTCTCTTCTTTGTCAGTCCCCTGGTGGCCGCCCTTACACATCCCTACTTCAGTGGTGGGGATGGTTTATTTATTTATTTTTTGAAGGCCACTGGGAGGAACCTGGCTCAACCCTTTCAGGGAGGTGGTGAGGGCATCTCCCCCATCTCCACACATTTCCCCCAAAATGAGACAATCGGGGTCAGGCTTGAGAAGGACCTTTCTTTATTTATTTCTCAGCCTGCCCTTGGGGAGCTGAGGGAGCCCTGTCTCCGTTTTTGGGTGTGAGTAGAAGAGCTAGCTTGTTGTAGTTTATTATTCCTGGCCGTACCCAAGGGTCCAGGAAGAATTTGTGCTGTTTAACGGTTTGGGAGTCTTGGCCAAGGATGACTCACACCCTTGGAATAGGCGCTTCCACCTCCCAAGCCGTTCTCAGACAGCTTGTCCTTTTTTCAAACACCTCTTGGCCAGGGAGGAATGCCCCTTTTGTCTGTCTCCCCCTGAGAAGCCATTCCTGTGTCTGCCAAACTCCTGGGGTCCTGCCTGTTACCTCCCAATGGAGGGTTTTTTGGGGGAGTGGTCCCCGTCTGGGGGGCCTCTCCAGCCAGTACTCCAGGTCTCCCTGTCCCCCAGTCCCTGCCATTTTGATAGTATAATCTATTTTTAAATGGGACTTTTCAACAAGGGAGAGGGCATCTCTTCCTATATCTGAGATGGGGTGGGTGGGAAGGAAGGGATTGGGGGCATCTTCCTGCCACCCCCAAGTGTTTATTTTTGATACCAAACGTGTATTTTCAGCTCCCTCCCAGCCCCCCAATTTCCTGCGGGCGGGTACAAAGGACCCTTTAAGTGTCCCTGGAGTTGGGAGGGAGGAAAGGGGGACATTAAAGTCTGTCCTGTCTGAATTCCAGGCTGGAGTGGGTGGGTTCATAGGACTCCTGGGCTCACCTTCTGTCAGCACCGGCCCGACCTGGGCCTGGGGACCTGGGGGTTGGTGATTTGGGGGACGGTGCTACACCTGTCTCCACTGTTTGTTTCACTTCTCCAAAATATGGATCTTTTTTTCTAAGAGTCCCAGAGAATGGGGAATTGTTCCTGTAAATATATATTTTTAAAGGTGATACTACAGACTGCTAGCATTTTTTTCTCTGGAGCTGTTGGGACTGAGTGTAATAGGCATAACTGTGTTTGAAAGGGGATGTGGGTGTGAGACTGATTGTGAAAGAGAGAGAACATCATGTCTAAGAAACAGTAGTAGAGATTGAACATTGGTAGCCAGGTGTGTAAAAGAGAGAAACTGGGAAGCTGTGATTGTGTGAGGGTGTATGATACTGAGTGTGAGAGAGTGGAAGCTGACAAACATGACACTGTGTCTGTGTGAGAAATTGTGGCTCTATGTCAGAAAATCATTAGGGCTAAATGAATGATTAAGGTACTGATAAGAAAATGGTTGCATGTGTTTGAAACCATGTTATGAGAAAGGATTAAGGACAGCAGATCAGTCTGTGTTTGACAGGCTGAGAATAAGCAAAATGACTGAATGACCAAAAATAACATATGAGAGCCTCCATGAACATGAAAGTGTGATAGAAATTGTCAAGGACCGAGTGGATGTGAGAAACAGCACTGTACGTAAACAGGTGACTGTTTGAGTCATGGAACTTCACGCCAGGCTGTTGTATGAACACAAGTGACGGGAGTGTATGTGTGAGAGGTTGAGTGTCTGAGAGTGAGGCCAAATGGGTGACTGAGACAAGAATGCACAATTGTTCGTATGAAAAGTGTTTATGGGAGACTAGTAACGATTAGAAAGAAATGTCTTTGACTGGAAGGGTAGGAGAGGCTGTAATTGTGTATGTGTGTGTACCTGAGACTAGTGGCAAATTTATAAAATTGATTGTACATCAGAGACTTATGTTTGTGAGAGACAGAGACCATGTGTCAGTGTGTGCACGAAACCAACGAGACCATAATCATTTTTGATAAACTAATGTAAATGATGGTGTGGACAACTGAGATGGGCTGTGAGACACTAGGTGTGGAACTTATTAAGCGCCTAGTAGCAGCTGTGAATTAATGACTTGAATGCCAGAAGATAACTGAGACAAAATGACGGTGACCATGCATGGGTGACTGAGCATGTGTCTGAGAAATGAATCGTGTGGGCATGTGTAAAACTCTTTGCAAGAGACTTTATTAAAGTTTGCACATCAAGGAGCAGCTATGTTGGATGCCACTTGAGAAGAACTGTGAGACTAGGTGTCTACAGCAGTGTCTGAGGTACTTGTGTGACTGTGCCTGAGTGAAGCTCTCAGCTATAACCAGGAACTGTGGGTGTGTGAAATGGGGGCTGGAGTGAGAAGAGGTAGGAGAGATGGTGATTTTGTGTGTGTGTGTTAAAATTCATGAGAGATTAGTTTGTGGTGGATTTAATTCAGGGACTATTGGAGTATGTGAGAAAATGGTTGCCTGACTGAGTGATTGAAACATCAAAGGATGTGACTGTGTGTATGTAAAATGTTGGTGAGAGTAAATACTGGTGATATTTGCCGAATGCGGAGGGCTCTAAGGCATTACTGTGTGTGTGTGAAACTGTTAGGAGATTGTGGTAAGACCAGGAGTCAATGGCAGAGAAAATACTCTGAGTGAATGACAGAGACATGTCTGAGAGACTTGTGGGTATATGAGCCTCTTGTAAGAGATGATAGCAGAGGCTGTAAATCCAGAACTGTGAATGTAATTAGGTGAAGGAAACGAGACATGGAGACCAAATAAGAGACCACGGATCAAATAAGCCTAGCCTAGGGAAAACCTTTTTGCCCTCTTCCTCCCCACTGGCCCTTCCTCCTTGGTCCCTTAGACTGGCTTCTCCAAAACTTGAAATGCTGGAGTTCCCCTGAACTTTGCCTTAGGTGCCCTCCCTCTTTAAGACATTTACTGTCTCCCTGCTCCCCACAGTGATGTCCATATTTTTACCTCCAACCCAGACTGTTCTTTTTGGCCCTTACCAGAATCTCTAAAGTTCTGTTTATTTTATGTATTCATTCAGCACATGTTTGCCGAGCACTTACTGTTTGCTGGTGCCCAGCTACACCCTGCCAACACGGTAGCTAACAAACCAGACAAAAAATCCCCACCCTCATGGAACTGGTATTTTAGGGAGGGCAATGCTCAGCAAACAGACAAATACATCATATCAGGTGGCAGCAGCATCATTAAATGAGACAAGACTCTCCTGGTCTTTATTTAAAGAAGAAATCTGCAGAGTCATTTTATTGCCCAAACGTGTGGGAGAAGAGGAACGCATGATCCTTTTCCACCAGGAACCCAATGAGTATACAATTTAGGAACAAAGAAAATATCAACGATAACATTATTACCAGGGCAACAGGTGATTAGATAAAGCAGCCAACTAGAATTACAGATTTGTTGGGAAGTTCATTTTCACAAGATAACACAGCACTGGTGTTTGAAGTCTTAGTATCAACAAGATCCCTTTGTTCAAAGCACACTCTCAAAAACAGGCTTATATTATTGGGAAACAATACATCTGTAATGGATACCAGTGTCAACACACCTTATCAATAAAACAAGACCATGTTCTTGGGGAAGTTGTTTTAACACCTGACCAAATCAAATTCTTTGGACTTGTTTTAACGTCCAGGATGTTATTTCTCCCTCCATGAATTTAGGAGAATTGTCTCCCTATCTTTTTTAGGCTCCTTGTTAATTACAACGATTCCTGCTTTTAAAGCAGGCTCTGGAATTTCACTCATTCGGGCTGATTAAAAGAAAATAGGTCTGCAGAGCTCAGTTTTAACTGCCCATGGAAAATGGGCTGAATTAAGAGTAAAATAAGGATTATATAGAAACATTTTTCCAGGTGAGACCCACAAAGAAAAGTAAAGAGGGATCAGGGGCTAAAATGACAGCTTCTTAGGGTGGTCCCCAGCCAGAAGCATCTGCGTCTTCTAGGAGCTTGTTAGAAGTACATGTTCTTGAGTCCCACCCAGTGCTCTGAGACTCAGAAATGGGTGGGGTCTAGCAACCCTTGATGTAACTAACCTCCCAGATGGTTCCAATACACACCGAGGTTTGAGAGCGACTGGGTGATGGGAGGCCATCCAAAAGAGTGGCTGGGGAGGGCCTTTGCCAGGGAGATGCCACTTGTCTGTCTCCTATTTTAGATCATAAGCCACTAAGGGCCAGGATTTGAGTTTGTCATGTTCTCTATTCCACTCCATGCCGAGAAGAGATTCTGGCACCTGTAGGTGCTCAGTAAATGTTGAATAAATGTATTTAACAAACACAGAGCACTACTCCATATGAGGCATGGCACTAGAGATTTTTTTTTTAAAGTTTAACTCTCAATCTTCCCGACAAGCACTGTGATGCAGGCTTAAGGATGGAGGTGTCCTCTCCCCAAGTTACTCTGATGGAACATTGCCAAGTGGGTTCCTGCCCAACCCACCCTGGCAGGGCCTTGAAGGTAACTCCAGCTGGGACAGGACAGTGGGTAACCCCAATTCACTCCATCTCCCCCACACTCTTGTCACTTCCCCTTCTCACTTCCCTGTGCTGCCTTCCACATGTTGACCGCAGGGAACCTCACTTTCAGGAAAGAGGAGGCCAGCAGTTAGGTCAGAAGAGAAAATGAAGCAACTACCTCGGTGCATGCTCCACCCCACGAGGAGGACATGCCACACTTCACCCTGGTTCAAAATCCCTGCAAGGCTCACCCTGTCCTTACGGTAGAGATTATGCATTCTGCAGGTGGAGATACTAAGGCTCAGAGACATTAGAAGTGATTTGCGTGTGATCAGCCTGGAAGTTTGTCTTGCTCCAAACGCCTCTGCTCCGTTTTCCCTCCATAAGGTCTGTCCAAGGAGCACCGAGTGCCGAAGAGTCGCTGAGCAGAGCACAGGGTGCTGGGGATACAGTGACAAACAAAAGAGAACCAAGAGTGAGCCGGGAAGTGGGGGGGGGGTGTGGAGGGGAGGAGGTGGCTCAGGAGCAAAGGTAACTGAAGAGGTGAGAGCCAAAGAGACCTGTACAGTGCCCTCCCCTCCCCCCTGCTGCCCTCAGCCTCCCAGTTCCTCCTGCCCCAGGTTCCTCTTTTTCCACTGATTCCGGTGCGGGTCAGGCCACATAAAGCCAGGCAGGGCTGTAGGGGGCAGAGCGTTCAACATGCCCGTCTGCGCGCAGGGCCTGGGGTTGCTTCTGCCACCACTGCTGCTCCTGCTGCTGCTCTCGCTACCAGCCACAGGTGAGTGAGGGCCCCGCTGACCCCAGGGGTGCTCGGGTCTACTACCTCCCTAACCATGCACCCCTTGCCCTGTTACAGGTTTGGATCCTGTACTCTGCTTCACCCAGTATGAGGAATCCTCGGGCACGTGCAAGGGCCTCCTGGGGGAAGGCGTCCGTGTTGAAGACTGCTGTCTCAATGCTGCCTATGCCTTCCAGGTGCCCGGCACCAAGCTCTGCCAGGCTTGCAGGTTAGGGGGAGCCTGGGCTTGGGGGGAGGCAAAAGGGACTGTCTATAAGGCAACCCAGAACTGGGCTCTTACCTTCTCTGACTTCCGAGGGTGGCTCCAAGGCCCTGATCATGACAATAGCTCATTTTTCAGCCCTGGATTTATTGACATTTGGGGCCAGAAAATTCTTTGTTGCGGTGGGGAGGGACTGATCTGTCCGTTGCAGGATGTGTTGTAGCATTCCTGGCCTCCCATTAGATGCCGGTAGTGACTCCCCGCACCTCCCTCCCACTTGCCACAAGCAAAAATGCCTGCAGATATTACCAAACGGGCCCTGTTAACCAAGCACTGTGGGTCGCGTGTAGCTCAGGTATTTGCAGTGAGTGCTTACTGTGTACAGTCATATTGTGGGGTGGGAGCACTTGGGGAATTGTGAGGGCAGCTCCAGGCCCCTAATACTGATGACACTTCATATCCATTGGGCACTTCCAGCATACCAGATGCATCGCAGGGGTGGGGGCCAGCTGGAGGACTTCCAAGGGGAGCTCTGGTCTCTTCATCATGATGCCCGTTTACATGTACTGAGCCCCTTCTCCATACGGATATATTATCTAACTGTTACTGTGTGCCCCAGATACACCACAGGAAGGGGGCCCCTGTCCATGCCAGCAGTTCACCTCTAAATCATTATGCTATGTAGAGGGTGGGGGTGGATCTGGTGTCCGGGGTATTTCTGAGGTCTCTGAGCTCATTGGGAGGGTGGCTTCTATTCATGAAGCACTTTCTGTTGCCCTGCTGTGTACTGCGGTGGCCTGGTGGGTTTCTGACAGCTGTTCTGAGCTCCTAGTCTTCACATTTGTGTGTCTGGCAATGTCCTTGGGGATCTTCAAAGGGTAACTCCACATCCTAAAGGTAAATGACATTTACTGAGCACTTACTATTAGCCAGCTTCTTCCCGTTCAATCCTCCAACTCCCCTAGGAACAGGTCTCATCGATCCATTCCACACACACGTGTCCAGCCACCCTGCACACCTGCCCACACCTTGTCATCCTATGCGCCATCTCGCCAGCTCTCACACGGGGGCGGGGACACAATGTGTTCCTCTCTGCAGGTCCCCACGGTGGTCGTCGTGGTCTGCATGGGCCCCCTGCTCAGTGACCTGCACCGAGGGCTCCCAGCTGAGGCACCGGCGCTGCATAGGTTGGGATGGGCAGTGCCCTGAAAAGGTGGAGCCTGGGACCCTCGAGTGGCAGCTTCAGGCCTGTGAGGACCAGCCATGTTGTCCCGGTGAGGAACAGCAGCACAGCGGGCAGCACTGGGAACTGTCAGGGCAGAGGCCCAGAGGGTGGGATTGTGCCTGACGTTTTTGAGGTGCTGAGGAGGAAGCTGGTGTGGCTGGAGGAGGGTGATGGGAGATGAGATCAGAGGGGGCCAGTCTTTGTGTACCATGTGATCGGGTTGTGGCCAGAGGAGGAATATAATCCGACTCGAGTTCTCACAGCTCCCTCTCCGCCAGGACGACAGACTGTGTGTGGGGGGTGAAGCGATAGTGCAGAGGAGCAGTGATGGTGAACGAGGTGTGGCGGAGGACAGGGTTAACTGACATGCAGGAAATGAGCAGACCAGGACCTCGGTCACTCCCACACCTCCATCTGGTGCCCCTCTTTTCCCCCACAGAAATGGGCGGTTGGTCTGACTGGGGACCCTGGGAACCTTGCTCTGTCACCTGCTCCAAAGGGACCCGCACCCGTCGTCGCAAGTGTGACCACCCCACCCCCAAATGTGGGGGACGCTGCCCAGGAGAAGCACATGAGTCAGAGGCCTGTGACACAGAGAAGGCCTGCCCGAGTGAGTGAGGGCAGCCATAGGGCACTGATTTGGGTGCCCAGGGTGGTGTTGGGGGTTTACAGCAGGGAACTGTCAGGATGTGGGGACTTTGACACACGTGACCACACTTGGCGTACCCTCCACCCCACCACAGTACATGGGGCCTGGGCTGCTTGGGGCTCTTGGGGCCCCTGCTCGGGATCCTGCCACAGCAGAGCCCAGGTGCCTAAGGAGACACGAAGCCGCACCTGTTCTGCACCGGAGCCGTCCAAGCAGCCTCCAGGGAAGCCCTGCTCTGGATCAGCCTATGAGCAGCGAAGCTGCGCCGGCCTGCCGCCCTGCCCAGGTACACGGAAATGAGGCCTCTGACATGCAGCTCTTGATCTGGGCACACATTCTCTGCCTTGTGACTGTGGAGCTCTTCATTTTGGGGCGTCTGTCTTGAGGGTCTAAAGGCTGAGGGTGAGGATCAAGGTGACTTTTCTCCTAATTCCTTTCTTCTCCCCAACAGTGGCTGGGGGCTGGGGGCCGTGGGGTCCTGTGAGCCCCTGCTCTGTGACCTGTGGCATGGGTCAGACCACGGAACAACGAAAGTGTGACCACCCTGCACCCCAGCATGGGGGCCCCTTTTGTGCTGGCGTTACCACCCGGACTCACATCTGCAACACAGCCGTGCATTGCCCTGGTCAGCACCTCAACCAAGAGGCACCGTTTCTGTGCCTGAACTCCCCCACTCTCCTCTACTGTCCAGATCTGCCGCCAGGGCCTTGTTCCTGCCTCTAATGTGTCCATTCCGGGCCCTGATGCCTTGGTTCTGCCTCTGATCCCCCACTCTCACATCTGACCACTCCCACCTCCTCCCCCAGTCCTCATTCATTCCTCTGAGTCCCCTCACTGGCTCTCTACTTTGGTGTGAGTCCGTTTGTTGCCCTTGTCTCTGCAGTGAATGGAGAGTGGGAGCCGTGGGGGCAGTGGAGCACCTGTAGCCGCCGGGGCATAAAACATATCAGCTGTGAGGAAATCCAGGGCCAACAGACTCGCTCCAGGAGCTGCAAGGGCCGCAAGTTTGAGGGACAGCGATGTGCCGGGGAGCAACAGGCTATCCGGCACTGCTACAACATCCAGAATTGCCGCTGTGAGTGCCCCAGGGCCAGCAGTTTTCTTACTCTGCTGTGGACCCCATGTCCCTGCAGCCTTTCTTTCACCACCCCACTGAGACCTCTAATTCTGACTATAACCCGCTTTTCTTGCAGGGAAAGGCTCGTGGTCAGAGTGGAGTACCTGGGGCTTGTGCACGCCCCCTTGTGGACCCAAACCCAACCGCAGCCGTCAGCGCCTCTGCGTAGCCCCACTCCCCAAGTTCTCGTGAGTGAGGGGCAGGCGTGCCTAGGAGGGGGTCGTGATAGTGCTATCAGCAGACAAGGCAGGGAGTCAGCTGCTTCCACTCGATCTAAGGTGCCTGCCTTGCTGAGCCGAAAATGCTCCAACTGAAGGAAGAGGGCAGAGATTAAAGAAGCTGAGAAAGATAATAGTGAGGGGAGAATTAGACTGTACCCTTCGTCACTCATTTGCTCACTCAGCCATCCTCCTATTCACGCAGTCCTCTGTGTGTTCCTCTGCTCTGCTACCAAACTTGGACTTGCTCGCCCAGTCCCTCAGTCATTCATGCTGCCATGGATGACTTCATGTCTCACTTCCCCTCTCACTGCCGCAGGGCACTCTAAGCCCTTTTTGGCAACAGATGCAGATACAACACAGATCCATGGACCCCAGGGGTTCTAGGTCGGTAAGGCCTTGGAGGTATATGCAGACTGGTTGGTGCATGGAAAGGGGCCTGGCTGCTGCCTTGCCCGGAATGCAGGAGGCTACCCCAGTTTCCCTGGCCTAGAAGAGCTTGGGAACAGCATTCCACCCTGGACATAGGTGGTCAGCTGCCCAAAGTATCCCCCAGTGGCCAGGGTGACCTGTGTGTTGGAGAGGGTTAGAGCACTCGTCCCTTCCTTATTTCCACATGCATCAACCTATGAGATTATTTCTAATTCTGGAAGGGTTGCCATCTGGGAAGTGGTCTCCAGCTGTGGAGTTTAAAGTAGATTCTGAAAATGAGTTAGGGGTGCTGAATGGATGAGGGAATGAATGAAGGGACTGATCGAAAGGGACTGATTCACTTCAGGGTAGAAGTGAATGGAGGGATTTCTTCATGGGAGAAATAACCCAGGCAAAGAGCCTTCTGGAGATGGGACTAAGTCTGAATTTAGTGGAAGAGAAAGAGAGGGATTGACTTGGGGCAGAAATTTGGGCCCAACAAGGCCTTGAATGTCAGGGCAAGGCACTTGGACTTTTTTCCAGTAGGGAGAGCTGTAAAAGGTTTTGGAGGTAGGAGGAGGTAGTGCATGTCAAGTAACCATTACCAGCACTTGCTGTACCAGCCACCACTTGGAGCACGTTGCCAGAATGAACTCATTTATTCTCACTCAACCCAGTGAGGTGTAGGTATTATGCCATTTTTCAGATAAGGGAAACAGGCACAGCGAAGATACAGAAATTATCCAGTATCTCACAGCTAAAGCAAATACGGTCGGACACAGTTTGCTGAATGTATTCTTGCCATTTCTGAGCTTCTCCCTTCCATCCTTCCAAAAATCCAGGACCACCTTAACCACTGTGGAAGGTCAGGATGAGAAGAACGTAACCTTCTGGGGGAGACCAGCAGTACTGTGTGAGGAGCTGCAGGGGCAGAAGGTGATGGTGGAGGAGAAACGGCCATGTCTACACGTGCCTCCCTGCAAAGACCCTGAAGATATGAAGCTCTAACACCCCTCTCTTCCACTCTGACCCCCTGACCTCCTAGATCTCAATAAACCAGCCTTTCCCCAGGAGCGGGGCAATAGCATTTCTAGGGCAAAGTGTACAGCATGAGCCAAGTTGGCAGTGGACTGTTGTGGAAAACTTTTTTAATGTGGCCACAATTTGGCAGGCAAGTATCCAGCTCCAATATCCCTTCTCTACTGCCTTATCCCCAAAGTCTGTACCCCCTCCCCACCCACAATGCCCTCCTGGGGCCACCCAGCACCTCCCTCTGCAGAGCTCCTCTCTGGGTTTCCTGATTGGCTTGCTTACTATCTGTCTCCCCGTCCTAGAGCTCCTAGGTTCCCACCCCCAGGAGCTTCTTGGCTGGCTTGTCAATCCACTGTTGATGGCGGCAGAGGCGTGGCTGAAGTTGGCACCCCGCTGCGAGAGCACCTGCACCCACCCACGCCCAACAGCCCCGTTCCAATGCTGCAATTAGTGGCGACAAATAGCTCCAAGAGGGGAAGGGGGGGCGGACTGAAAATGTGCCTATGAGGTGCTCAGAGCTGGAGTGGGGGCTGAGAGAAGCTAAAGTCAGGCGCCAAGGAGCGCCTGAGACCCACGCAGACGCAGGTTCCTTTAGCATTTATTCATTCAACGCTAGTTAGCGTCTTCTGGATACTACAGCTAAGTGTGGGCATCGGGGTGGAAGAGGACGGGTAAAAGGAGAGGACATCTGAGCAAGAGAAGAGACTCAGATTGGGTGATCATTTCACTTGAACGTTTATTCGACACTTGCCAATGCTTACTGTATACTAACAATAGTGCTGGACATCGTAGGATACAGAGAAGAGTCAGCCCGGTAGTGTCTCCACAGCCAGGGAAACAAACCCAGACACTAATGCTCTTAGCATTTGCTCATTTATTTAGCAGTAAATAGCACTTACTGAAAACGGCCTCTTGTGATGAGCCAAATCATAATTATGGTAATGCTAATTCTGAGCTAGTACTTTCCCGTGTGCCTTTGTAGTATTTTAAGATTTTCCATAGCATAAGTTCTTTTCATCTACAAAGAACCTACAAGGTCCAGTTTTCTCATTAACCCCATTTTACAAAGGAAAACAGGCACCGAAAGACAGTGGGTTAGACATTTCTGAAGCACTCTGTCAGGAGCAAAGTACAGGACTTCTGCTTTGTACATAGGAGATTTGTGACACCAGACTGGCAGAGTACTCTTCTCTGGGTTGATTGTTCTTCTGTAAAATTGGTCAGTTGATGAGTTAAGCTGAAGATAACAGACCATCTTGGGAGGACTGAGCCAAAATGAGGGGTTTTGGTTGCCACTTCTGGGTACGAGAGATACGTGTTTACAGAAATGTGCAAGTTTGGCTGTGGTGTGCGTTATGAGATATCTGTATGTGTGATATGCAGACCCATGGGTCTGTAAGAACTAAGGATGCACTGAGTGTATGTAGAGCGTATGAAGTTAGAATTGTGTGCGCCATAGCTATGTGTTACGTGTGTGCATATTAAAGTGGCATGAATATTACGGGTGTACTAGAAACGCGGGGGCAGTGTTGATTATGAACATGTCAGGAGGTTGTTTCAGAGTTGGGGTCATCAGTGCACAACAAAGAATCATTCTTGGTGTCCCTTCAATACATTACTGTGGGGGAAGGTGGAAACAGTACTGGGGAGCCTTACCTCTTCCCTGGGGGAGTTTAGGCACTCCTGAGGGGAATCCTCACTCTTCTACAAAACAGTCTACCAAAAAAAAATGTCTGGAAATTGAGCCACCTGGAGAAAAAGGAATAGCACTTGGAACTGCAACTACTGGGAACCTAGGAACAGATCCTCTGGGAAGAGACAGTCTGAGATTCCTGAGGAGCCCAAGCTCTGGTTCCCAGAAAAGTCTTTAGACTTGCAGCTGCTCCTGTCCCCCAGAGAGGGCACCACGGGTCCAGCACAGCTTGTTTGCTTCAGTTACTGAGCAAAAAACTGGAGAGTACGTAGTTCGCAATGTTGGCAACTACTGGTTTTGCGAGGAATACTGGGATATGGAATGCCAGAGGGGGCATCCAAGAGAGAGGGGTAAGGTGTGGCCAAAGCAAAGGGCTGGAGGTGAGACTGAAGATGACTGGGGTAGAGGAAGGTGTGGAGGGTGGCTTGAAGATATTTGTCTTGGGAACTGTGGGAACCTAGGGGAAGAGGGGATGGAATCTGAGTCCTGGGGGAGAGGATTTCCTGCAGACTTTGGCTGAAGATCATCCTTAGAAGAGTGGAAAAGGATTCCTGAGCGGTTATAGTACACTCAAAGACAGAGGGTAACTCCCCTCCACCTCTATAGAGGTGATCGTTTTTATGGATGAAGTAAACCAAGGCTCAGAGGAGTTATTTTCCCAACACCATGATGGAGCCTGAGTTTGAATTCAGGCACTCTGACTTCAGATGCCACATTATTTTTTGCCTTGTTTAAACAGGCCAATGTCTTAATGAAGAATGAACAAATAAATGGATGAATAATCTGAAAATTCTACAGGTAGATGAGACTCCAAGTCCGCCTGCTTTTTGTTGTTGTTGTTAAAGATTTATTGATTTATGCATACAAGAGCTGGGGTACAGGCCAGAGTCGCGGGATGTGAGAGGATTCACCAGACAGAGTGGGGAGCAGAACAGGCAGACTGACTGAAACACACTGCCACGGGCAGCAGCGGGCGAGGCAGGAGAGGTCTGCTACCCCACGTGGGTCCCCTCCCCAGCCGGCGGCAGGGATTGAACTCGTGCTGCTGCAGTGGTTGCGGTTTGCTTCATAGTGTGTTGCTTAACCCGCTGCGCCACCAGGGAGGCCCTGCTTTTTTAAGATTTATTTATGTATGCATACAAGAGCTGGGGTACAGGCCAGAGTCACAGGAGGTGAGAGGATCCACCAGAGACAGAGCAGGGAGCAGAACATCTGCCTGCTTGCCTTATCATCTTCCACTTCACTTGGTCTACTGTCATCTCACCACGACTCAAAAGGCCCTGCTCAATCTGGTCCCTGCTAACATTTCTGACCCAATCTGCCACAATCCTCACTACTTTGTTTCAGCCGCACCGCACCTACTCCTGGCAATTCTTAAAAAAAATGCATGAATCACAAAGTGAACACGACCCTTTGGGAATGAAATTGGAGTTCTCAGATTTCCTCATCTGTAAAATGAAAATGATATTACCCACCCAATAGTATTATCATGAAGGTTGGATGAGACGATATTTGTAAACAGTTTAGTCAAGCATTAGGTACTATCAACAAATAATTACTTTTAAAGAAATAAGTGCTTTCGTTGTGGTCATAATCTTATAGAGGCTGACAGGATGGCTTTCACAGCCCACCTCTGCCTGGACTATAAAGATCATTCACTTATGTGGCAAACATTTGACATCTACTGCGTGCACACCCTTGGATGGCTGTCCCTCTGTGAAAAGTTCTTGGGTGTGGGCCTCCCCGGTGGCGCAGTGGGTTAAGCAACACACTATGAAGCAAACCGCAGCCACTGCAGCACGAGTTCGATCCCTGCTGCCGGCCAGGGAGGGGACCCACATGGTGCGGCAGACCTCTCCTGCTGTGCCCGCTGCTCCCCTCAGCAGTGTGCTTCAGTCAGTCTGCCTGTTCTGCTCCAGGCTCTGCCTCTGGTGAATCCTCTCACCCACCCCCCACCACCTCTGGCCTGTACCCCAGTGCTTGTACGCATAAATAAAAAAAAAAGTTCTTGGGTGTAGGGGGAGACAAATAAGAGCACTGATAAATACCAGGTGGTTGTCGTGGTTTTTGACTGTGTCCAGGGTGAAGGAATAGGGGCATATGGACCAAATTTGGGGAAAAGGGAAAGGAGATGGGCACACATCAAGGCTAGTACTTCAGGAAACATGTCTGTAGCAGCCCTAGGTTTGTTCATGATTGTCAGTGGGTACTTGTTCTGTTGGGGTGTACACGCGCATGTGACTTTTCCTGGGTCTGTGTGTCAGTGTAGCTGTGTGCATATGCAGGCTTATCCTGTGCATATGCATGCATGCCCATGTGTGTTACTCTGGGCTTATTTATGTCTGTATAGATGCCTGGATTCTTGTGTGTTCTCTGTACATGCCTCTGTGTGTTTACTTTTGTGTGTGTGTGTGTTTCCCCACGTGTGTGTAATCCCCTGTGTGCCTCCAGTCCACCAGCTACCGAGGGCAAGGGTGTGTACTCCACCCAAGTGTTCACCTCTGCCTGTCTGATGCTGTCTTTGCTGCCCCCGCAACTTTCTCTCCTCCCGAGTCTGTGTGGATGTGGGAGGCTGATTTCCCCGCGGGAGACTGCTTTCCCCTTTCCCCCGCGGGGTACTGAGTGTAACCTTCCCCCCCAACCCTCGCTGTGAGGGGGATACTTCTCTACTTCTGTGTCACCGGGTGTGCCCCCCTTTCCACCCCCCCAAACGCCTTCTGTGGTGAATATCAACACAGGAATCCGAGTATCTGCCAAGGGTCCTGCATGAGTGCGAGTGTGAAGACCAGGATGAAGCAGGGTAGGGGGCTTGCCTGACCACCCATCCTGACGCTGTGGACAAGAACCCACCCTGCCCCCATTCCCCAAATTGCGCATCACCAATGGCGGGGGGGTGGGGGGAGAGAGGGAAACAAGATGCGGCGTGGCGCGTGCGCATTGCCGCCTTCAGCACCGCGGACAGTGCCTTCGCCCCCGCCTGCCGACGCGCGCCACCGCCGCCCCAGCACTGAAGGCGCGCTGACGTCACTGGCCGTTCCTCCGCAAACTCCCCTTCCAGGTCGCCTTGGTCGCGTCCGCGCCGCCGCCGGCCCAGCCGGACTGCACCACGCCGAGCGCCAGATAGGGGGGCACGGGCGCGACCATCCGCGCTGCGGCGGCGGCGACTCAGCGCTGCCTCAGTCTGCAGCGGGCAGCCGAAGAGTCGCGTCGTGCCTGAGAGCTCAGCTCTGCTCCCGGGTCCCGCGCGGTCCGCCCCCGCGGCTCCTGACCAGACTGCTCCTAGGACCCCTTGCCCCGCGCCGCAGCCATGAACTACCTGCGGCGCCGCCTGTCGGACAGCAACTTCATGGCCAATCTGCCAAATGGGTATATGACAGACCTGCAGCGCCCGCAGCCGCCCCCGCCGCCGCCTGCTGCCCCCAGCCCCGGAGCCACACCCAGTCCCGCGACCGCCTCTGCCGAGAGGGCCTCCGCAGCCGCCCCCGTGGCCTCTCCAGCTGCCCCAAGCCCCGGGTCCTCGGGGGGCGGTGGCTTCTTCTCGTCGCTGTCCAACGCGGTTAAGCAGACCACAGCGGCCGCAGCCGCCACCTTCAGCGAGCAGGTGGGTGGCGGCTCTGGGGGCGCAGGCCGCGGGGGCGCCGCCGCCAGGGTGCTGCTGGTCATCGACGAGCCCCACACCGACTGGTAAGCCACCGCCATGGACGTCTCCCCGTGTTCCCGGCATCTGAGCCCCCTGCCCATATACCCTTTCCCTTTAAATTATTTTCCTGAGTGTTTTCTGTGTGTTCCGTCCTTGCCGCCCTTCCACCCCTCAACCCCGCTTTCTCTATCCGTACTGGGAACAGTTATCGGGAGCCTGCTGTTTACATCCTTCCCAAAAGCTTTAGCTTCAATATCTGTGAGCATTTGAGAGCCTGATGTGCCCTGCCTCCCTTCCCACCCCACCCCAGCCCTGGCCCAAAACCTTGTCCTCTAATGGATCCTGTAAGCATTTGTCAAGTACCTGCAGTGGGCCTCATCAGAGCCCTTCCCCAAGGCCTTTGGTGTCCATGAATTTTTTGAACATTCGTTGAGAGCTTGATATGTATCATGTTCTCCTTAACCCTTGCCCTAAGGCCTTCTCCCGAATAGATCGTGTGAGCATGTATCCAGAGTATGTTGAGTGCCCCACCCCAACCCTCTCCTGAAAGACCTTTTAAACTATTCAATAAACACTGATTGAGCACCTGCTGTGTATCCCACCCCAGCACCTCACCAAAAACATTGCTCTTAAGGATCCTGTGAACCTTTATTGAATACCTGCTATGTGTCCCCTCTCCAAGGGCCTATTTTTCCAGAGGCACTAGGACACAGTTATTAAGTGACTGGTGTAGGCCCCATCCTCAAACCCCTTTCTCAAATATATCATTTTCTGCAAATGACTTACTTACATGAGCATTTTTGAACCTTCTGTGTATGACTCATCTTCAGACTCACTCCCCCAAATCCTTTTCCTACAGTGGATCTAGAGAGTATTTATTGAATGTCTCTTTTATCCTCTGTTCCCAAGCTACTTCTTCAAGCTGTTCCTTTGGTAGACCCACCTAGCATTAGTCAACTGCCTGCTGCGTAAACCTTCTGTAAAAGCTCTTTCCTTCAATGCATTCAGCAAACATTTATTGAGTGACTGCTTTTACCCCAATCTTTTAACCCTTCCTCTAGTGCTCTTTCATCTTCAGTCTGCATGAATTGGGCACCTTCTGCATGGCACAATCTTAGGTCTTCTTCATAAAGGCCTTTCTTTACCTCCAGTTAACACAGACCAGATACCAGCACTTTCTGTGTACATCATCTCAATCTCTTCTTCCAAAGACCTTTTCTTTTTTATTACTCCATAGAAGCATTTGTGAAGCACCTGTTGTGTGCCTTCTCCACAAGTCCTTCTCCCATCGATAGAGAATCAAGCTTACATAGCTCAAGTTTCAGTGTCCTATTCCTCTTCCCCCAAAGACTTCTCTTCCAGTGGATCCAATGGTTATAGCCCATCACTAGCCCTCACCCCAGACCCTCGCCTCCTTTAATGAGTCTAGTGAACATTTATTCATTATCAGCTGGGTACTCAACTGTAATCATGTCCCCCCAAAGACCTTTTCTTCTAGTGACTCCTGTGAGCATTTATGGAATACCTTCTGTGTGTTCTATATTCACACACACACACACACACACACACCTCTGCAATATCCTTTTATTCCAGTGGATCCAGTGAGCATGTGTGCAGCACCTGTTGTATGTGGATACTCCCTTTCATCAACCATAGGAGAACCTGCATCAATCATAAGGCCTTTCTCTCCCCAGGGTCTTTTCCTGTGGTAAATCCAGAACCCAACTTATAAGGGCTACCTCTTTTCCACTCCCTTTAGTGTCCCTAAAATTTCCTTTCCTAGTCATAAGTCCACACCCCAAAAACCTTTCCTCTATTTAAGCCAGTAAACAGTTATTGATCACCTACCATATAATAGCCATTCTCAAATTCCTTCTTCCCAGTTTGAGTTTTTTGAGTGTCACCTGTCTCAAGAGCTCTATTTAATGATCTACTTCAGACCGATTTTATTGAGTACCATTTCTTTACCGGTTAGCTCACCCCTCCACCCAGGATCCTGAAACCGGCAACCTTTCTCTAAGTTGGAGCCATTTATTCATTCTACATATAGTTATTGCATACTTTCCATATGTCAGCATTTAAGCACTGCTGTAGTTCCCCTACTTCTAATCCTTCAGTTCCTTTGGTTTCTCCCCCTTCCTTGTAATCCCAACTGCCAACTGGGTTCTCTTTTTTTCCTCCATTCGAATCCACAATTATTTGATGAGCACTTATTTTATACTACCAAAAATCCCTTATAGCCTAATTCCCCCTTGAACAGTCTCCTTCCTGCCTTTCACACTACACAATCCTGAAAGCTCATAATGTGTACCTACTGTATTCTGGCCAAGTCTACTGCCCCCATTTATTAACCATCTTCCCAACTACCCTTTTTTCCTTCAATCCAAAAAGCACTTATTAATCTCTTAGTGTCTTCTGTTCAAACAACCACGTCCCTCTTTTCTTCATCAATCTATAAAGCATTTATTGAACAGATGCTATAATTCCTTCATAAGACCCACTCACTCAGGAGTTATCCTCCTGGCTAAATTTGCTTCATTTAAGTCAACAAACCTTAATGAGACCCCTGCTATATATTGGTAACCACCTTCCTTTAGACTTCCCTTCTCTATTCCAATTCTCCAGGTAGGTTCTTTGCTGCTTTTCCCATCATCCTCCCCCTCCCCCTGCCGCCATCTTTTTTGGATGTTTGTTTCTCCTGGTTTTATTATTCTTTTTTAAAAAAATAAAGGTACATCTTTTATGAATACAGGTTAGGATGTTTCTAGGCAAAGTGCTGGACCATGAAGTTTTGCTGAATCTCAGTAGCCACTGGAAAATTCTGTTTCCATAGTAAGGGTATTTTTGCTGTTATTGTTTTCTACTGCATACCGACAAGACCCTCCGCCTTTCCATAATCACCACATCAGGGTTTTCCTACTAATATGTTCCGGAAGCAAGTATTGAACACCTGCTGATTCAGTGAAAGATTCTTCCTCTCTCCTGCATCCCACAAGCCCCTCTTTATCCCAGCAGCAGGTTTTCTTCTAGTCAGAGTCACAAACATTTGTTTAGTGTCTACTATAGGTAGGGTGTGATGGATGGAGAGATCGGGTCTGTGTCCACCAGGCTCACTGTGGAGAACAGAGGCCTCTGCATCACCGGCTTGTAGACATTCAGAACCATGCAGGCTTTAGGGATTTCATCCTGGAATGATGGAGTTGTTGTGCAGAATCTGTAAGAAGTTGCACACCTCAGCACAGTCTGACACCTTCCCCACCAAAACTCACCACTCTCACTGTTTTCTGGGTATCAAGTCCTCCGTGGTTTAAAGTTATAAATTCTGAGTTGAGATTCATCTCCCCTCTTACAGATAATTTAATCCAATGCTTTTCAAACTGTGGGTTCACCTATTGACTTGTGACAAGCATTTCATTTTTTCATGAACTAAGATATATGAAAATAGAAGATACCAGAGTATATTGCACATAGTAAGTAGAATGTTTATTTAGGAAAACTGTTACTCCAATGAGAGATATAATCAATACTGTACATCATATATCATGTATAGTGCATCTGTTATATAATAGGTTTATAGCCTATGACATATATGTGTGTGTGTTTTTCTTCCTGAAATAGAATAGAATAGGAAATATCATATTCCATTGCACATAGTAAAAGTAATTATTTACTGAAACTGCCGTTTCCATTAAACGTGTATATTTCTATGCATTCTACATGCATCTATACATAACATGTGATATAATATATGTTATATATTGTATAATAATCCTATACTTTCTGTATATTATGTCTTATATAATATATATTACATATATAGGGTGGGTTGTTATGTAAATAGCTATGTAGTGGGTTATATAAAATATATTTCTTATTGTGCCTCTTTTCTTAGACTTCTTTGGAAGCAGACCCTGAGACTCTGAGATTTCTGTGCAGATTTGTTGGGGAGAGTTCTTAGGAACAACACCTGTTGCGGGGGAGGAACGGGGGAAGAAGGATTTGGCAGAAGGAAAGGTTGAGCTATGATATAGCCACAACAGAGGCTGCTGCCAGTCTTCTGGGAGCTGGGGTGACCCTTCAGAGTTGTCACAGTTGAGGTGGGATGGCCAGGCTTTTGTATTCTTGCTTAGTCACTGACCTCACTCTGCCCCTGGGAGGAGGCATAATCTTAGGGAAGACAAATACCTGCTGCAGAGAGCAATTCCCAGTAAGGAACAGCACTGTAAGCCCTTAGAGTAGATATTTCCAGAAGCTAAGGGGCAGCTGTGAAGGCTCAAGGGGAAGTGATAAGGATCTGGATGGGGCACACAGTCCACCCTTATACTGCTCAGATTCACTGGTTTCTTAGAGTAAGTTTACCCCAGCTGGGACTAGAATTTCCTGGCTTCTAATTGGTTTTGTCTTCAGGGAGCACATCAACTTCCGTGGCTTTGGTTGATTTCAAGGCCATAAGTGATATTTATTGTCTCCTTCCTCTAGTATATGTTCTAGATTCTTTTTTTTTTTT
>JAGFMF010012148.1:83616-95856 GCA_019455555.1 Galemys pyrenaicus | reverse complement strand
GGAGCAGCGGGCACAGCAGGAGAGGTCTGCTGCGCCATGTGGGTCCCCTCCCTGGCCGGCAGCAGGGATCGAACTCGAGCTGCAGTGGCTGCGGTTTGCCTCATAGTGTGTTGCTTAACCCACTGCGCCACCGGGGAGGCCCCTGTTCTAGATTCTTTACCCTTAGCTGTCACCTCTCTTGGTCTCAGTGGCTTACCTGGCGAATGGCCCATTCCCTCATCCTTGAGTGACCCCCTGAGCCCTTAGCCCTTAGGAGACCCCATGGCCGTCTCAAGCTGTGGCTGTGGTACTTGTGCATGTGCCAACAAAGTTGAGCTAAGAGCATCAACAGATGCCAAACTATTCCTCCCTGCCCCACCGTACAGCAGCAGCCCTACCTCCCTCTGAAGCTCAAGGTCATGCACTCCTGCCAAGACAGTGGCTCTTCATGTCCATCGGCATGTGAAGTCTGAAGTGCCCAGGTGACAGTCACAACTTAGAATTTAATGGGATTCTTGCTGTGTCCTCCGGTGGCAGGGTTCCCCTTGGAGACGCAGAGTCCTAGGGAAACAGAGAACAGACATTCCAAAAGTTGATCACTGGTTTGATGGTAAGTGGGGCCACTCCTACTTTCACCTCTGAACGTGCAGGCCCATGTACTCTACCTTTCAGGGACACAGTACAAACAATGGCCATTGATTTAGGGTGGTTACTGTGTTTTGGAAGACGATGCCCCCTTTTTGCACTGTACCCTCTCCAAGCTGGGACCTTAACCGTGTCTGTGACAAGTTGATCCATCACTCGATCAAGCCAGCAGCTTCTGGGTGATGTGTGACGTCGTCACATGATTCCAACGCCATGGGTGCACTCCTGCATCTCCTTTACTGTAAAGCATTCTCTGCTTTCATGCAATGTTACGTGGGATCCCATACAATGTGGTGGATTAAACATAGGTGAGCCCTTAGGCGGTGATGCTGGCTAAGGCCTTGCAGTCATGAAAGGCAAACCCATATATAGAATATTCCAGTCAGAATGAATCATTACTCTTTTCAGGGTGGAAGGAGACCAATATAGTCAGCAGACCACAAAATGGCTGGTGGGTTTTCTCGAGGGGTGGTGCTGTGTCAGTAACTGACTGCTGACTTCCCACCACTGACACCTCAGTGCTGCTCTCTCTATTGCTGGCTGGTAGGGCAGTCAACAAGATTGCTCAGGGGCCATATATAGACTTGAGTTCTACTTTTACCACACCATTCACGTGCCCATATGCTAGCACTGCAGTGGTTCATTCGAAAGGTTGGCTGACATCATCCGGCTGACTCATTCTGTCTACCTGGTTGCTTAGTGCCACTTCCACGGTGGATGCTGTCCACACAATGCATCAGTGCAAAGCTCTTCATTGCTCACTTTTTGCCCTCTCCCATATGCCAGCTCACATTTCTGTGCCCAGACCTCTTTGTCCTGATTTTCCAATGTTTTTCATTCCAGGTCTTTGACAGTCAGCCAAATCATTATTCACTGCTCATGGGGGAATATATAGTCTAATCTTGAACCATTTCTCTTTTTTTTTTAAGACTTGATCGATTTATCTTTGCATAGAAGAACTTGGGTATAGGCCAGAGGTGCAGGGGGTGAGATGATTCACCAGAGACAGAGTCAGGAGCAGGACAGGTGGATCTACTGGAATACACTGCTGAGGGGAGCAGCAGGGGAGACAGGAGAGGTCTGCTGCGCCATGTGGGTCAGCTCCCTGGCCGGGGATCAAACTTAGGCTGTCCCAGTGGACCTTCACGGTGGTAGCACTGAGACTTAACCTGCAGGCCACGAGGGGGGCCCCATTTCTCTTTCCACACAAAGTAGAGGGCCAGACACAGAACCCAAATCTCTGCCAATCGGGAGCTCTGCTGCTGTCCCGCAAGGCCAGCCCAAGAAGGGCTCTACTGTAGTCACTGCCCAATTTTGGCTTCCACCCACATACCGAGCCAAGCCATTTGTGAACCAAGCTTAGGCTTTTTCTTCCTTCACCCACTGGTTGTAAGAATCCCACTTAGCGAACTGAGGGAGGCACTGAAACAGCAGTGTAGATGACAAGGCACCTGGGTTACCTGTTCAGGCAGCTTGCTTGGTCCTGCCTGGGCTCCATCCTGGCTGCTGGACCCATCTGACTCTAACTTGGTGGGCCTGGTAGGCCCCAGCTTGTAACAAACTCTCCTGGATGCATGGTCACGTGGCACCCCATGCTCAAACATCCTGTCTCTGTCAGGACCCACACCACACCAGGATTTGTTTCCCAAAAGGCATGTATTTCTCTGCCGCACGTGGCAGGGCTTTGTTCCAGAACCCAGGGTGAGGAGAGGGCCCCACTTGGGCCTCTCTGAGTTCCACATGACGTCTTTCCCCTTACTGACAAGCCCCTCAGGAGCATAGGACCTGTGCCTATGAGGCAGGACTGCTTTCACCGCAGCCTGAACCTGCTGTGGTGCCCTTTCTGCCCTGGCCCCCAGGGATGGCGGCGCTGTGCCACCCGAGATACAGATCAGAGCAGTATTTTCCTGGTATAGAAAACGCTGCTTCCAGACTCTAAGGAGACCTACCAGGTGCTGTGTTTGTTTCTTCCTGGTGGGTGGCACAAGATACAATGTTCTGCTTTATTCTTTGGGCCGGCTGTCCTGGCCTTGTCTAGGTATTTCCTGGACAGATCCCTAAAAATGGGAGTAATGTGGCAAGCTCTTGAGAGTTTGTAGGGTCTGTCTCCAACCTCTGGAAGGTACATGTCTTATCAAAGCAACGTGTTTGCCATCTCCTGCTCCCCTTGCCCAGTCAGCAATATGTCACTGATATCATCGTCCAGTGCGAGAGTCCGTGGAGCATCCAGGTGGTCTAGGTGCCCTTGGCCTGTGTTATGACACAGGGTGAAGAGATACCCTGTCCCATGGGAAAGCCATCAGCAAATATTGTCAGTCCTGCGAGTGTGAACTTCTTTTCTGAGCAGAACTGAAAAGAACTCATCCACTAAATCAGTAGCCACCTGCCATACCTGAGGCCTTTCCATAAATAGTGCAGCTTGTCCAGCACTAGCTACAGGCCGTTGAGCTTGCAGTAGTCTACAAACATTCTCCAGGGTCCATTCAGCCTCCTCAGGGCTGAATGAGTTAATTAGGTGGGACTAGATGGGACCCCTCTATCCTTGAAATCTTTCAGAGTGGTACTAATTTCCACCACCAGTCAGGATAGATACAGCACTATTTTGATGGGGGAAAGGTGTCATCTCAGAAGTGTCCATTTGGACTTGTCTGGTACAATAGTTCTTAGCCCACAGGCCAAGAAACCCATGGAGGGGTTCTGACAACTACAGATCTGTCCATTCCAACTGTGCAAAGTCCTAAGCCCAGCCCTCTTCTCTGTCTGCCCTCTGGCTACAGAACATTGGAGTTTCCCAAAGCGGAGCCAGGGAAGTCTTCTGCCTTTTACATTTTGCCTTGAATTGGTGATTACCCACGTTGAGGATGTCGGGTCTTAGTAATCAGTGATACTTAATGAATAGTCGATTACATGTGGTTACCCTTTCCCTCACAACTCTCAAATACCAAGAATATGTCACCAGCTGGCGCATCCCCTTCCACCAGTATGTCGCTAGAGTCCACCATCAGTAAGTCACTGTTGCTTCAAAACACCAGGGGCTGGCACCATAATTCTCCCACTCCAGAGAAGAAGCTCCCCACTGCATTTCCCCCACTACCGACACCTCCAGTATCACAGGATCAGTCAGATCACAAGGCCCAAGTGGCATCTCGCTTGCACCACAGCCCAGACCTGCTGCAGAGTGCTTTGTGCTGCTACAGCGTGTCATAGTCTCTCTGCTGCGCCCCCCACCCCATGATATCTCCTCACTTCCTGCTGGTTGCTGGGTGACCTAGCTCCAGAATTGCGTTAGAGTCTTCGTTGTATTCTGACTTCTCTAGGCCACTATTGTCTGGAAGCAGATTGGAGGCAGAGATTTGCATGCTGGAGTCTTTGTGTTAGACACCTGTAAGGAGGGCAGGGTCAGGCAGAGCGAGAAGCTGGTCCACAAAGTGCATGCGTCACAGGCCTCAGCTGATCCTAGGGGGAGCCCTGGGGCTGGGGAGGTCCTTCATACTGAGGCAAAGAGGCTGACTTTTGTACCCACACATAGACCAAATATAGATCACGGGCTGCTTGAAGTAAGTTTAACCTTGGCCAAGGCAATTCCCGTGACAGAAGACGCTTCCCAGTAGGACACAGCTGTGAATTGCTGGCAGCTGATCGTCAGGGTGCACTGGCCCTCAAGAAGCCTTCTGGGCACAGCACCACAGTATCCACTGCGTCCATGACCCCAAACGGCTTGGAAAGTAGTGATATACTTTACACTCATCATTTTATACGTGCAAAATGTGTGGGTGTGAGACAAATCCTCTCCAGCACTTGTGAGGAGAATGTCAGTGATGGTGTGTGTGTGTGTTTGTGTGTGTGTGTGTGTAGAGAAGAAAGGGTGGTTGAGAGAGGAGGAAGGAGGGAGGGAGACAGAGTTGACGTAAATAGCTGTGCTTGAGGCCTTCAGAGCATGTCTGTGAGGTCACTGAGGGCCTGTACATGCTGTGTGTGGCAGAGACCCTGATTGTGTGCATGTAAGTGGCCCCAGAAGTGGCCCCTCCTCTTCTCCCCCTTCCATGAGAAACCTGACTGGGCATGGACTCCTGTGGTGGAGGAGTCAGGCAGGAATCTGGGCCTGGGGCATGAGGCCGCTGACAACGGGGTCAGGGACAGTGACGGAGCAGTTGGTGATGCACCTACCTGCCTCTGCTGGCTGCTGAGACCCCTCTTCCCTCTCTCAGCTCCCTCTCACCCTCAACTGCATTCCTCCCCTCCCCCATTGTCGTCATTGCTAGCTCTGCCTTGTTCAGAATCACAGCCGGCCTGCACCCATCAATCTGCTTGTCCTTTTTCTGATAGCAGCTGCCCACCCACGACTGCTGTGTCCTTCACGGCACACAACCATAAGAGGCGAATGCGCTCTTCCTTGGGAAGGGCCAGAGCAGAGATGCCTCAGGCTGCACAGATGCAGGCAGGGAGCCGGGCCCTGCATGCTTCACATACATGGATTCTCTGAGGTTCTTTGCCATTGACAAAGCTGGAAGTATGCTGCAGTTTACAGAGCACTCTTCATTTTGCAAAGTTTTTCAAAAACAGCAGGGTGCTGTGTAATCTGTACTTTGGGAAATGCCTGCTCTCTGGGGTTTAAGGACTTATTTAGCAGCTTGCAATGGCCTTTGGCATGCATACGCTCCCATGAGGGTTAACGAGACTTGATTGCTCACAAACACAGTTGAGTTTTCAAAGTGTTTCACTATTATAAATGCTTTATAGTTTCTCTAGGTGGCTCTGAAGGGGCAAAGGGGTCAAAGGACTGGCCTGGGTTTTATTTTCCTGAGATATGAGCATTGATGGCTGTGCACTGCTTTTCTTCTCCAGGGCGAAATACTTCAAAGGGAAAAAGATCCATGGAGAAATTGACATTAAAGTAGAACAGGTTAGTGTTGGGGCAAGTAGGCCTGGGGGGGGTCAACTGTCCAGACTGCAAGCTGAGTGGTCATTTTTATACGATGTGAAAGGTGATTTCACCTTTTCCTGCCCTTCCCAGGCTGAATTCTCTGATCTCAACCTTGTGGCTCATGCCAATGGGGGATTCTCTGTGGACATGGAAGTTCTCCGGAACGGGGTGAAGGTCATGCGGTGAGTATAAAAAGCGTACTGTGGTGTGATGGGAGAGGCATAAAGACAATGGAATATTATTCACCCAGGAGAAAGGAGAAAAGCCTGCCATTTGCAACAACATAGTTGGCCCTTGAGGACATAACACTAAGTGAGATCAATCAAACAAAGACAAATATAGTAAGTCCTCGCTTGAATTGTTTGTAGATTTTTGGAAACTTCAACTTTAAGTGAAACTACACATAATGAAAGCAGGCCCTTGCATGAAGCTTCACCATCGCCTGGATTTGTTTTTCTCATTTCAGTGGTGTGGAAGGAGATGTTTATGATATCATTTTAGTGTACACTCTAAAATAGTCACACTTACAAAAAACAGAGAGTAAAATGGTGGTCACCAGGACCGAGGGGTGGCAGAATGGAAGAAACACTTAAGGGTATAAACCTATCAGTGGCAGATGTAAAAGCACTGAAGATCCAATGCACAATGTAGTGAATATAGATAACATTATATTAGAATCATCAAACTTGCTAAGAATCTAGATTTTAATTATTCCCACCACAGAAAAGAAAATTATGTGACAGGCTAGAGGTGCTAGCTAGCCTACGATGGGAGTACTCCAATTTATAAATGTATCAAATCAGCATGTTGATGTTATATATCAAATATATTTCAATTAAAAAAAGAACTTAGGTGCAGGGTGTAGGGAGGTTGTTTCTCTTCTGAGAATCCCTGGAGCCCAGGATCCGAGCAGATCACAAGCCAAACTTTTCAGTTATTCATCACATTTGCCGAACATCTGTTGCATGCCAGGTACTGCTTTCAGAACTGTACTGAACATCTTCCTACATATCTAGTTAATGGCTATTGCGTGCACTTGTGCACCAGGAGCTGCTGTATGTACTGAGCCTGGTAGTGAACAAAAAAAGACCACAAAAAATAATAATAAGATCAACAACCCCCACAACAACAACAAAAAAAAACACAGCACAGCCTCTGCTGTCATGAATCTTAAATTCTACGTAACTGTGAGACACACACAATAATCAAGAAATGTAAACGTGCTAAATAAAAATACAAACCAGCAAGGTGACATAGGGGCTGTTGGGTGGTGGCCCTGCCTGCAATCTGGAGGGGGGAGACGGGCAGTGGGAGACCCTGGGAGAGAAATCTAAAGGAGGCGAAGGAGTGATCTGTGCAGTGTGAGGCGGGGAAGCCTTTCGGGCAGAGAGAACAGCGCCTGTCCAGGTGGTGAGCTTAGAATTTCCTCCGGGCAGCATGCTTTGAGGCCAGCTGGTCGTCTGAGAGACTGTGACTAGGAACTGTGAGCGCTGAGCGGGTGAGCTGCAAGGTGACCTTAGCGAGGGAAAGAGAATGAAGGTAGGAAAGGTTTCCTGAAAGGTACCCGGATGGGGACAGGGTAGAGAGGAGCGGTGCATAGGGGACAGCCTGCGCAGCTCGAGCAGGTGAGAAACCGCCTTACAATGTCCAGGAGCTGCTGACATGGGAAAACTCGGTCTTTGTTCTAAGGCCGGTGAGGAGTTTCTTGGAGGGGTGAGGAACCCTCAACACTCTTGCTCCTGCCACCCCAGGTCTCTGAAGCCGGACTTCGTGCTGATCCGCCAGCACGCCTTCAGCATGGCGCGCAATGGGGACTACCGCAGCTTGGTGATCGGGCTGCAGTACGCGGGAATCCCCAGCGTTAACTCTTTGCATTCTGTCTACAACTTCTGTGACAAGCCCTGGGTGGTAAGTGACACCCAGGTAAAGGGAAGAGTTCATGTGCGGATGTGGGATCTGGAAATCACTTTGATTTGGGGGAACGGAGGACGTTTGCAAGCTGCAAGCGTGGAGTCCCAGTTTTGGAGACTCTCTCCAGTGAAGGACTTGCTGACCCATTTCTCCTGGCTCTCATAGTTTGCCCAGATGGTTCGGCTGCACAAGAAACTGGGGACAGAGGAATTTCCTCTAATCGACCAGACCTTCTACCCCAATCACAAAGAGATGGTAAGTCTGGGGAAAGCAGAGTGGGAGGAGGGAAAGGCATCACTCCCGCTGCTGTAATAGTGCGAGGGCCGGAGTGCCAGGTGCGCCGCCTACTGGGGTCACAGGCAGGTGGAGGGCGAAGCTCTTCATGTGAGGGTTTGTTGGTGCCAAGAATTTACTTGTGTGGTTACAAGTGTGATTGAAATAATTGATCCTGTTACTGACAGTGTCTCTCCTCGCCACTATTTAAAAGTGATTTCTACTGTAAATTAACATAGCTAATGAATCACATTATATTGCCTGTAGAAGTCAAGTCATTGTTACCGACATAATGAAATATTCTTGCTGGTAGAAATATTACCAATGCTTCAAATCAAGGTTGACTATAAAAATTAGGAGTAGTGGGGCCTCTCTAGTGGCGCAAGGGATCAAGCACCTCACTGTGAAGCATCCGCAGCCATTGCAGTTCCCCCCTAGGTCCCCCCCACCCCAGGGCTCGAGTTCAATGCCCACCCACCCCAGCCAGGGAGGAGACCCACATGGCGCAGCAGACCTCTCCTGCCTTCCCGCTGCTCCCCTCAGCAGTGTGTTTCTGTCCAATCTGCTTGTTCTGCTCCCCACTCTGTCTCTGGTGAATCCTCTCACCCCCTGCACCTCTGGCCTACACTGCAGTTCTTGTATGCATAAATAAATAAAAATCTTTTTAAAAAATTATCAGTAGCAATGTTATAAATTGAATGTTTACAAATAAAAATTAGATTGTTGGTTACTTTTATCATAAAATATTTTCACCAATATTACAAATTATCCCTATTACAAATTATTGTTACTGATATAAATTATGAGTACCAGTGGTATGAATTAAATGTTAACTCCTAATAGAAATTGCATAATCATTACCAGTATCATTGAAGATTACAACTATAATTACAAATTAGGCCCCAGTACCAATACAAAGTATCTGTTTTGAATTATAGTGTACTAAATAATAGAAATTATATTACTATTGTCAAATGTTATGATTACTATTACAATTTATTACCCCTATTACAATTTAACTGATTAGTATGTATGTGGTAAATTAAATTATATTGCTAAAAGAAATTATAACATTATACATTATATATGTTATATATAATATATATTTATAGCAATATAAAATGGTATTATAAATTATTACCATTGTTACAAATTAAGATTACTAATATAAATTATGAGCCCTGTGTTTTGAATTATCTCATAGTTACTAATAAAAATCATTAACATTGTTAATATTACAACTAATTTATAAATATTAGTATAAGTTATGGTTATGATTATATTCATAAATGTAAATTATGAGTTCCACAATTACAAGTAGAAACTGAACCACTGTTAATAATACCATCAAATTTTACTGATTTTTACAAATGTTACAAGTTATGTTTACTTAAATATATAAAATCATCACCAGTTTTATTAATTTAACTGCAATTAAATATTAACATTGACTCAACATTATCAACTTGGTTAAGTGAACACTGCTACTAATGCTAAAAGTTCTTACCTGTATTATATATCATGTTAACTGACAGAAGTTGATGGTCTTATGCGTTTAGTTTATTTAGAGATAAAGATAAAAAACATGTCTTTTTTTTTTAATCCACTTTGTTTATCATTATTATTATTCCACATTCTTTGACAGTACAATCGACTAGTTAAGAGCATGGACTCTGTAGCTGGAATTTCTGTATGGGAATCATTACTCATTAACGTTAGCTTCTTAATGTAGGGACCGTCACCTAAATGTTCTGTACTGCAATGTACCCATCTCCAGAATGTGAGTAACAGTAATTCCTGTTTCGCAGAGTTGGTGTGAGATTTAAGTTATTAGCTGAATGTAAAATGGTTAGAACAGTGCATCTGGCGTGTATTAACTTGATGAACTTTCCTTCCATTCCTAATTTGTTGAGTGTTTTTATCATGAAAGGATATTGGACTTTGTTAAATGTTTTTTATGTTTACTGATATGATCGTGTGATTTTTGTTCTTTATTCTGTGGATAAAGGAAATCACTTTAATTGATTTTCATGCCAGTTGAAACACATTTGCATTCCTGAGTTGAACCCCATTTGGTCATGATATAGAATCTTTTTCATGTGTGTGGGATTCCATCTGCTAATATTTTGTTGAGAATTATGGTGTCTATAATCATAAGACAGCATGCTTTGTCTGGTTTTGGTATCAGAGCAATACTAACCTCATAGAATGAGCTGGACAGTATTACTTCTTCTTATATGTTTTGTTAGAGTTTGTGAAGGATTGGTGTTAATTCAATTTAAGTGTTTGATAGAATTCACTGGTGAAGACACATGAGCCTTGGCATTTCTTTGTAGAAAGTGCTTTTTATTACTAATTCAATCTCTTCATTTATGGTAGGTCTGTTCTAATTTTCCATTTCATTTTCAGTCAGTTTTGGAAGTTTGCATCTTTCTGGAAATTTATTATTTTCATCTAGGTTTTTCTAATTTCTTGACACATAGTTGTTCATAGTATTCTCTTATAGTCCTTTCTATTTCTGTAAGGTTAGTAGTTATGTCCCTTCTTTTAGTCTTGATTTTAATCATTAGTTTACTCTCTTTTTTCTTGGTCTAAAGACTTGTCAATTTTATTTATCTTTTCAAACAACCAACTTTTGGTTTAATTGTTTTTCTTTATTAATAAATATTCTCTACTTCCTTTGTTTCTACTTTAATCTTTACTTCTTTCATTCTTGTTCTTGGACTTTGCTTGTCTTTTTTGAGTTTCTCAAGATTTAGAATTGATTTTTGATTTTATATACCTAAACATACAGATTTACAGCTATGAATTTCCCTTAAAGCAGCATTTTTTCTGCATCCCTTAAATGTTGGTATGTTGTGTTTTCATTTTCATTCATCTCAAAGTATCTTCTAATTTCCCTACTAATATCATCTTTAAGCCATCAGGAATTAGAAGTGTGTTGCTTTACTTTCCACATATTTGTGAATTCCCCAAATTTCCTTCTGATCTCTCTTGCACCCCTTTCTCTCCTCTCTCCATTTGGGACTCTAATTAAGTGTATCTTGATATGTTTGATGATGTTCTATGGGTCTCTGAGGCACTGATCTTTTTTTTTTTCTCCTGTTGTTCAGATTGGATAATCTCAGTTGAGCTTTCTTCAAGATTGCTGATTCATCCTCTGCCAGCTCAGATGTACTGTTGAGCTTTTCTAGTGAATTTTCCATTTTAGTTAGTGTTTTTCAATTCCATAATTTCTATTTTTTATAATTTTTATCTCTTTATTGATAGTATCTATTTGTTAGAACATTATTCTCATACCTTTGCTTAGTTCTCAGACAAGGTTTGCTTTAGTTCTTTAAAAATTCTCTGAATCGCTCGCTTATAGTCTATTAATTCCAACATCTGTGCTTCCTCAGGGGCAATGTCTATTGCCTGCTTTATGTTTCTATGTTTGAGAAATGTTTTATTGTTGCATGTCTCATACATTTTTGTTGTAAACTGAACAGCTTAAATAATACAATAAGCAACTCTGGATATCAGATGCTCCCCACTCCTTGGAATCTGTTTTTGTCACTCTTTGGTTTTCTTTATTTAGTGACGTTCCTGAATCTGTAAATAATAGTTTGTCATATATGGCCACTGAAATCTCTGCTCCCTTAGTTAGTGATCAGCTAACAATGGACAGGTAATTGTTAAAACGTCTGTAACAAGTAAGTCTCCCAAGCTTTGCTGACGGGCTCTGTGTACATGCTGGTGCATGCCTTCGGTGCTTAGACAAGCTGTTTACAACTTTGCTTTAGTCCTCACTTCCTGCTTTTCAGAGCTCAAGGTCAGGCAGAGATCATGGGCATCACAATCTTATGCATAGTTGTGGCTTTCTAGGTTCCTAGGAATATTTTAGAACGTTACAAAGCTTTCTATGGAGATCTTGTTACCCAACCTTTCCTGTTAAGTTTTTTGGTTACCTTGTTTTTCGTCCTATCTGTGGTTGCTGACTCAAATAAATCCTATGTTAAACAATTGCTGCTGAATACTTTTGAAAAGCATCCCTGGGAAAAGCTGTTCATACTGGGTGGACTCTGAGATAGGTCCAAAAGACAAAGTCTCATGATGGAACTTTCTAGAAAAATACCGGAAAGGTCAAATAAAGAAAATTCCCTAGGAACGGTGCTTTTGAGGAATTTTAACCCTGTTCTACCTCCTCCAGTGTTAGGTAGGCTGATGGTTTTCACCACAAATGCAAGACTGTTGATTTTATAGGCTATTGTGGAGGTCAGGAAAAGGGAATAGGAACAAGAAAAGTTCAAATACCACAAAATTCACTTTTTCTATTTAGATTCAACCATTTTAAAAAATAAATAAAATAAATTTATTATTTTTAAAAAGAAATGTAGGGCCTCCCTGGTGGCGCAGTGGGTTAAGCAATGCACTATGAAGCAGACCGCAGCCACTGCAGCACGAGTTCAATCCCTGCTGCCGGCCAGGGGGGGACCCACATGGTGTGGCAGACCTCTCCTGCTGTGCCC
>JAGFMF010012148.1:52523-77135 GCA_019455555.1 Galemys pyrenaicus | reverse complement strand
TGCTGAGGGGAGCAGCGGGCACAGCAGGAGAGGTCTGCTGCGCCATGTGGGTCCCCTCCCTGGCCGGCAGCAGGGATCGAACTCGTGCTGCAGTGGCTAAGGTTTGCTTCATAGTGTGTTGCTTAACCCACTGCACCACCAGTGAGGCCCAGAATTTCAGTCTTTAAAAGAAAATAACACCTCTACCTTTACCCGCCACATTGAGAACATGTGCCCTAATCATTTCCTTCAGCGTGGGCTCTGCGGTGCAATGGGGGATTTCACCAGCACTGGCATAGGAGGCATTTGGGGATGGACAGTGAGATGTGGATGCCAGTCACGATTGATAAAAGGAGGGCTTGGGCTTATTGTAGAGAGCTACCTCCTCGACTGTTGTGGGAGTGGGGAGAGATGTTTCAACACATGAGGAGCTGTTCCAACAGGGAGACTTTTCCAGTTGGAGATATTAACAATGGAGGAATGTATCAGTGGGTGTCGATCAATAGGGCCTGTATGGATGGGTGGGATTTTATGAATGAAGATATTTTCAAATGTGCTTATCAAATGAACTAGGTATCAATTATGGGTATTTCTGAATGGGAAGATTTGACGAGGGAGCACATCAATGAGGACATTTGGTTAGGCATATCTGAATGGGGGAGAATGCCAGTGGGTCATGATGTGTGAATGGGGAGATTTGTCAATGGGAATTATGTCACAGAAAGCTATTTATGAATAGAGAGTTTCCTCAATGAGTGGTCACTTGGGGCCTTGCTAATAAATGGGTAGTTATGAGGAGAGGTATATTTCACTGGGCTCCATCAGGGGGTGATAGAGTGCTGCTGGGTATTGGTGAATGGGGAGATTTGTCAGTGGGGATCATTGATGGCGATACGTCCAAGAGATATTTATTAAAAAGGAGGTAGCTCAACAGAGATTTGTTAGTGGGATATTCTGGAAGAGGGAATTGGTACAATGAGGAGGGAGGACTTTCCGAAGAAAGGATTTGCCAAGAGACCTGTGGTCTTGACAGCAGAAGAGATTTAACAACGTGGTGACTTGTAAATCCACAATATGGACTTGACAGCAGGTTTGCTGTCACCGGGGCAGGGGAGCAGTGTCCTCAGAAGTCTTTGTCCATGGGGAGGTTTGCACACTGGAAAGCAGTGTACAAGTTCTATAGTTACAAGAGCATTACAAATGAGCATATTAAATATTTATAATGTCTCTGTGGGATATTATCAGGATCACAAGTTAAACTAAGGTTTCCAAGGTACGTGAAATTATTACAGTAGTACATGTTCTGTACTTATTATTACATATTATACATTATTTGCAGCATTGTAAATTATTCCTGATATTAAACAGTATCTGCAATATTATAAATAATTACTGATAAGAATGATCATTACTAGAGTTGTACATTAAATTGTATTTACCGTAACTATTACCGGTAGCAAATCGTACTTTTTAAGTGTTACGAGCCTAACACTGTTCTGGGCATTGAATGCTCACACTGGCCTCAGGAGTTAGGCTGTCTTGCAGGGATAAAAGAGAAATAACACAAGTACATAGAGGTCACATGATTTTCCCAAGGACACAGAGTTAGGGCATGAAAGGGGAAGAATTTGAAAGCAGACAGGCTGGCTCTAGGTTCATGTTCATAATTTTACTACATTACGTGTCTGGAGATAAAATCCCTGTTACACATATTGCACATCAAGTTATTGCTGTGAGGATGTCATGTGTTTTGACCTGGAAAAATGGCCCAGGCATGAGCACAACCATCCAGCACCCTCCCACCCTCGCACAGACCTCTGAAGGATTCTGGGTAAGGACAGTGAAGTCCACCTTTTAGGGAGAAGGTCTAAGGCTCAGCTGAGGGAAGGGCTGGCCCCCAGGTGACCCTTTGAGCTGAACCCCATGCTGCACACTGCACAGACTGTTACCCCCACATGCTTCCTTTTAGGTAGAGGTCTCTTCCAAGCAAATATTCACACGTTGACTCATGGAACACTGGGGTGAGGGCAGGGCAGGGTTGCTCACTTTAATGGATTTTCTAGAAGGGAAAATAGGAGGAAATGTAGTGACTCCAGGACGACAGACACTCTGCCTGGAGATCCCACCAGGGTGTGGAGGAGGTGGACTTACGCTCTGTGGTGGACGGCCTGGTAGCGCTGTCCGTGAAGCGGTGGATCCTGGCCTGGGGTGCCACTTGCAGCTCCACACTGGGTTCCATCCTTCCCTGCCACCTTCTACTACACTTCCCTCTCAGGAATTAAAATAGCTGAGGCTCAGGGAACCGGTGGGCGCAATGAACAGTGCGGGGAGCTGGTACTAAGGTTCAGTGAACTGTCAGGAGCTGCCAAACTCTTGCAGGCGACTGAGGCAATAGCAACAAAGCTACCAGGGCTGAGGCAGGGCCCATGCCCTGTCCCTACAGTTGTACCCATCAGCAAGGGCTTCCATTTGCTTCTTTGCAACCATGAGGTTCAGGTCCTCCCAGGGCATCACCAAAGTGACACACTAACATGGAATTTTTGCTGCAGTGGCATCTCCTGCACTGTGTGCTCATCTCCACCCATCCTGGTCCTTGGGCCCAGGGGGAACCTCCTAAGTGTGCCAAAGGCTCTGAGACAGGGAGTCATGGGAGCCGGGAGCCTATGCTTTTTGACCCAGAATTCCCTGGAGACTTAGGTTCTTTTTTTTTTTTTAAGATTTATTTATTTATGCATACAAGAGCTGGGGTACAGGCCAGAGATGTGGGGAGTGAGAGGATTCACCAGAGACAGAGTGGGGAGCAGAGCAGGCAGATCTACTGAAATACACTGCTGAGGGGAGCAGCAGGCGAGGCAGGAGAGGTCTGCTGGGCTATGTGGGTCACCCCCTTGCGGGGGACAGGGATCGAACTCGTGCTGCAGTGGCTGCAGTTTGCTCCATAGTGCGGTGCTTAACCCACTGCGCCAGGGGAGGCCTGAGACTTAGGTTCTTAATGGTAGGAGCAGTGGGTAGTGTGAAAGGAGGGAATCTGGGATCCTTTCCTTCACTAAAGAAGGTAGATGCAGGTCAACGGGACACCTGAGGGTTCCATTGACTGCGCCAACCTAAAATTCTGTTTCCAGGGACCTCACCTGAGTCAGACCTTTGAAGTATAAGGGGCAGGAACCAAGGTCTGGGAATGGCCCAGCAGCTTGGGCCTCAGCTGTGGGAGCAGGAAGGGCAAAGAAAGGGAGTGTTTGAGGGTGGGGAGATGTCTGTCCCTCAAGGTTATATGGGGAAGATGACCAGAAAGATGAGGCATGGGTCTTGAGGGCCCAGTTTGGGTAAGGAGGAAGCCATGTTGGAAGAGGCTGGTATACCTGGCTGGTCTTGGATTTTAAACCTACTGTACTTCATTGCTGTCAATATTTCCTCCAGAGCTGGTCAGAAGTGTGAGGGGGTGAGAGGGGAGGAGGAGGAGAAGGACAGAGCCTGGAGATTTCCAGATTGCACCTTCTTCCCATTTCTCCTGTGCCCGCAAACAACAGCTCCTAGGGAATCTCCCACAGGCTGTGAGTGGGGAGCCAAGGCTACCCCTTCTTCCAGAGTCCCTGGCTGAGCTGTGGGGGGAGGAGGCTCTGGATCACCTGGGGGTTGCCTCTTTCACTCAAGTACGAAGCCTAGTGGTAGGGACACTTATACCCAGTTGCATGGAGCGGGGCGTTGCCACTGGCCAGAGTGAGGACAATTCCTGAGGCAAGGAGGAAGAGCTGTCTGTCACAAGCAGGGCATTTGTCAGTGCACCTGTCCACTGGAAGGTTCACAAATAGAGGGATTTGTCCATGCCAGCCGCGGAGCAACTTAGGAACTTGAGAACCCTGGTAAACTGTTGAAGTACCGAGTAGAGAGATCAGCCAATAAGCTGAGGTTGACAATGCAGACTAAATTGGCGTTCCTGATGTCACAGGTCCTCACTGCTAATGCCAATACATTTACATTCTATGTAAAATTTGAAAAAATTCTGCATCCCTCACCCCCTCAGCATTAGTCTTGGGGGACTCCCACCAGGTCACGTGAGTGTGCTCCCAAACACTACACAGGGACTCTGCTTGCTGGGTGGCAGTTCTTTATTTCATGTCTGGGGGAAGAGAGCTGGAAGCCGAGAAGGGTGTGGACACCGGGCAGGCTGTGCTCCCGGCCAGGGTTCAGGCGTCCTTCAGTCTCAGGGATTGCCAGGTGCACAGGCCTGGCTCCCGGGGCAGGCAGGCGAGGTAGCGGCTCTGGAAGCCCTTCTCAGAGTGCCTGAGGAGCTGGTCTGTCCACAAGCAGTGAGTGTCATTCTGCAGCTGGCAGGGGATGGACCGGCAGGGAAACACCTAGAAGACGGGAGGGGGACACATCTCTGAGGGCTTGTCTTCCCGCCTTTCCCCTACAGAGCAGAACTCTCCCTCAATTTTCAACATTGAGCTGCTGGGGAGACTTGGTGTCCCCCCATCAGGGCATAGACTCCAGAAGCCCCTCCCATAGGAGCAAGTCACTGGGCTCAGCAGGATGACTTTAGCCATCAAAAAAAGATCTGTCTCCTAGACAGAAGATTGGAAACAGCCCTGGGAGGGGGGGGGGGGGGGAGGGCNGGGGGGGGGGGGGGGGAGGTAGGCAGGCCTCAGGGAACTGCCCAGAGCCCAGAGCACTAGCAGGCCCGGCTGGTGGCAGGGAAGGGAGCATCTCAGGGTCAGAGAACACGGGGCAGTCAGTGCACAGGACTAATCAGAAGGGCAGTGGCAGGGTCGCCCTCTTGTGTGGAAGGAACAGAGACACAGGGCAGCAACCCGACATGCTGAGGGAGTCGGTGGGTTTGGAAGACAGCACTTTGGGTTCTTGGAAAACATTCCAGGGAAGCAAGAAACAGTCACAGGGAGGCTACAGAATATAGTCACAAGGGAGAGTCAGAGGGACAGGAGCAGCCAGAAGGCAGAGCAAATAGGGTATCACAGGGCAAGGGAACAAACAGAAGTTCGAGGGGAACAGTCTTGGGTTCGGGGAACAACAAGAGCTATCAGGGGCACCCCTGGGGTTCAGGGAGCTGTGGCAGGAGCAGAGAGTAGCCAGGGGAGCAAGAAATAAGCCATGGGGGCCTCCCTGGTGATGCAAGGGGTTAAGTCTCAGCATTATGAAGCCACTGCAGCAAGAGTTCGATCCCCCAGCCAGGGAGGTGACCCACATGGCTTAGCAGACCTCTCCTGCCTCGCCAACTGCTCCCCTCAGCAGTGTATTTCAGTCTATCTGCCTGCTCTGCTCCCCACTCTGTCTCTGGAGAATCCTCTCACCCCCACCCCCACACCTCTGGCCCAGTTCTTGTGTGCATAAACAAATCTTTAAAAATACTAAGCCCTGGCGGGGGAAGTGCCCAAGGCCTGCCGCAGGGTGGGGCACTCACTGTGCATTCCTCACAGCCGGCCGCATAGGTCTTGGTGAAACCTCGGCGCTGAGCAGAGGTCAGACTGTTCCAGGGAGCCACGAAGCTGCAGGTGGTGACGTGCAGGTGCCCCTTCCACAGTTGTCCTGGGGGGAGGGAGAGAAAGGAGGGGGTTAGACAAAGAGAAAGAGGAGGGGGAGTGGAAGGAGAGAGTGGGAGGAGGAAGGAGTGGGGAGGAAGGGAAGGAGAGACAGAGACAGAGAGGCAGCAAGCGGTTTCTGATGGGGGGGCAGGGCACCGATTGACGTCCCGGGAGCGGGAGCGTAGACCCCGCCGGGAGAAGCTCCCCCGCCTCGCACCCCCTCCTGTGAGAGGCTGAAATTGGGGCGGTCCCTACTTCCACAGGGCCTGTCGCCTCTGGGCCTTGCCCACCCAGCCTCGGGCAGCCCGGCAGCGGCGGTGGGGGTCCGGTTGGCTGCACAGGGGGAGGGCGGGGCCTCACCAGCGACGAGAAACTCCTCGCTGCGGTTTTGGGAGCGGTGTAAGTAGCCGCAGACGCTCTCCATGGCGGGGGTGTAGACGAACCGGATGTCGGGGGCATCCCTCGAGGCATTGAATCCTTTGAACATCTGTCAAGAATAAGGGCGAAGTCTTTTTTATTGACACAATCCTCCCACTCCACTTTCTCCCCTAAATCCTCATGGCATCCTTTTCACAGCGGCCAGAGGCTGCTGTTCGTACTGGGGGAAGATGCCTGAGCTGCTGTGGGCAGCCGGGAAGATACCTTGGTCGTCTTTATCTCATAACGCTTGTATAAGGTCTGGTTGACTTCTGAGGTCCCCACGAACTTGGCCCTGATGACTGGGGGGAAGGGAGGAGGAGGAATGAGTCAAATGGACTGCATGAGCCAGTGAAATGAAATAATCATCGTACTACATAACAATGCTAAAAAAATTGTGTTAAATACTACTACTACTAGTAAAGCCTGTTCTTTCTTTTTTAACGATTTTTAAATTTTTTTATTTTTGCGTAGAAAAACTGGGGTGTAGGCCAGAGGTGCAGGAGGGTAAGAAGAGTGGGGAGCAGAACAGACAGATGGACTGAAATACACTGCTGAGGGGAGCAGACAGGAGAGGTTTGCTGCACCATGTGGGTCAGCTCCCTGGCCCGGGATTGAACTCTGGCTGTTGCAGACATCAGGCTGTTGCAGTGGGCCTTCGAGGTGGCAGCGCTGACCACTTTGAGGTGGCAGACTTAACCCCTAGGCCACCAGGGAGGCCCCATTCTTAAATAGGGGTCGCTGGATGCTAGACAGCAATACACTAAGCCACCCACACGTTGTTAACTCCATTATTGAACGCTCTTAAGCTGCAGGTGCTCTCTGCCAGGCACTGCTTTACGCCTTTTCCATATATTCATGATGTCTTCGTTCACTCCACAAATATTTTGGAGTGCCTTCTGTGTATCAGGCACCGCTCTGAGTATTACAGACACAAGCGTGAACAGAACGCAGACATCCCTCCCCTAGTAGAGTGTTCTCGCCTGTCAGGAGAGACAGACGAAACAAAATCAATCGTATATGGCGTGCTAGAAGGTTTTAGGTATGACGGGGAATGTCAGAGCTGGGCAAGGCAGATCAGAGATACCAAGAACAGGGAGGAAACTTTTAAACAGGGTGGGGAGGGAAGGGCACTTTCTCAAGGTGGCCCTCCCTCGCCACCAGCAGACCAGCCAGTGGAGAGCTGCAAGGAAGGGTGTACCAGGCAGAAGAGACAAGCCCTGGGTTGGGGCTGACTCTGAAGTTATCAAGGAAGCTCGGGGATGCCAGTGTGGCTAAAGCAGGGGCAGGGCAGGGCCTAGTGGAATTGTTCTAGAGGCCAGCACATCGTGAATCCTGCTGGACGGAGAGGGAAACCAAGGCACAGAATGTGTGGGCACAGTGGGGTACAGACTCACCGATATCAGAGTTGCAGAAGGCTATCTGAGGGTGTGGTGGGGCGCAGGTGCAGGCCTTTGTGGGGGCTGTCAGCCACAGCAACGTCAGAATGCCAGAGGCCAGGGCTGCAAAGGGGGCCATGGTGGTTCTGCAGAGGTGGAAAGGAGGGGTGAGTCCAGCTGCTCTGAGGACCTGGACGCAGGCCTCTCTTCCTGGCCCCCACACCTGAGAGGGGGTTAGGAAACTGCGCTTGGCCTGAGGACTTTGAAGACATGAAGAGCCTGGAGGAGTCTGGGGGTCAGCGGGGCTTTGGAGCTGAAGAATTATGGAGTTTGAGCAATTTAGAGGACGGGGTGAGTTGACAGATTATGGGACTTTCCTGCTGGGGAATAAAGGGGCCAGGAGAGTTTGAGGATTTAGGGGCTTGGAGAAATCAAAAGGTTGAGGAGTTTAAGGGGAGGAGGCTGGGGCCCGTGGAGCTGCAGTTTGGGAATTTCAAAGCTGTACATATTGAGGGATACAGGAGGTGAAAGAATTAGGGAGACTGAGGAATTTGGAGGATGTTGGGGGCTCAGAGAATTTGGGGTGCTTGGGGATAAAGGAGCAGGGGAAGTTCTGGGTTTTAGGGAGTTGGGCATTTAAGAGTCAGGGGATTGGGTGCTAGGGGAGTTGAGGAAGTGCAGGGATTTGGAGGTGGGGGGCTTGTGGGGCAATGACCGACTCTAAGGCGGGTGGCAGCTTCCGAGGCATCTGTGGTATTAGAACAGGAGTTTAGGGGAGCTGGGAATGAAAGTGAAGGGTTCGAAGGAGTTTGGAGTGTGGAGATTGGGTGAGTTCGGCCCCCACCCTCTTCCCCTTGACCAGCCCAGGGCCCTGGTACCCTCAGGCCAGGCGTCTGGCACACCAGCTCCAGCCTGGCTTCGGGCCCCTGCCTACCTCTGCTGCAGCCTCTCCACACGTTGGGTCCTCGGCGATGGCGGCAGGGCCTGAGCAGCGGGGGATAAATGTCCACTCAAGGGGTGGGGGTGGCGGTGCGGAAACCACAGGCCTCCAGGCTTCCGGGATGCATTACTCATCCGCCCACCAAGAGAGGAGGCCAAAGGGGCGGGCTAAGAGCTCTGCCGAAAAAGAGTTTGCCCTCCTCCTCCCCCTCCCTCGGCCTCCAGGCCATCCTCCTCCGCCTCACCCAGGCACCAGTCCTTCCAGGCAGCCTCCACAGAGGGCTAACAGCTGGACCTCCCCAGGGCCTTCCCCTAAAGTCCAAACTTTCTCCAGCCGCCCACACTCCCCAAATTCCCCATGGCTGAAGCCTGAATTTTTCATTCCTTCAACATACATTTATTGTGCACCTACTCTGTGCCAAAAGCACACCGAAAAACCACAAAAATCTCTCTCCTGATAGATGTCTTAGCGTAGGGGAGGTGAGAGGAAATAAATAGAAGCAGTGGAGGGAGATAAAACAGGTAAATGGAGGAGGAACACACTGTGAGGAAACTGAGGCAGGAGAGTTTAAGTGACTTCTCCAAGATCCAGGTTAACAAGTAACAGAAATGGAATTTAAATTCAGGAGGTCTAGAGACAGAGCCTGGGTTGTAATCCCCTCAGAGACATAGGCAGATGCCGGCATTTATATAGCACGGCTGTGTACCAGGCACTTGGCGTAATTCCTCCCACTTAGAGCTCCTAAGTCTCTGAGGTGGGTACCCATTTTACAGATGAGGCAATACAAGTGTAGAGGGATTGAAGAACTCTCCCAGGGTCACAGTGTATGGCTGGGATTTGAACCTAGGGTAGCTGGCACCAGGATCTTAACCCAGGAAGGGCACAGTCCTGGCAAGCGGGAAGGGTGAGTGTTGGGAGGCGGGCGGTTGAATGGTGGTGAAAGAGGCCAGTGAGTCAGTAGAAAATAGATCCCCTCCATCCTGCCCTGCCCCTTCCCCACCAACACTCCCACACCCCTGGTGGGGGCTGGAGTGAGGCAATCCCTGCCCACCAGCTTCCAGATGCTGCCTGAATCTTCCCTGGGGTCCTGGGAAAGGGCTCTGGGGGTTAACTGACATCCTTTCTTAGTTCAGGGAGGATGGACCATAATGATGGTAGCAGCGATTATAGCAGTATTTATTGAGCACTTACTGTGTACGTTGCCTGAAGATTTTGTGTAAATGATCTCATTCAGTCTCCAAGACCCCTTTGTTTTTTTTTAAGATTTATTTGTTTATGCATACAAGAACTAGGGTACAGGCCAGAGGCTGGGGGTGGGGGTGAGAGGATTCACCAGAGACAGAGCGGGGAGCAGAACAGGCAGACTGACTGCAACACACTGCTGAGGGGAGCAGCGGGCAAGGCAGGGGAGGTCCATGCCATGTGGGTCCCCTCCCTGGCCACGGATTGAACTCATGCTGCAGTGGCTGCAGAAGCCTCGCAATGTGGTGCTCAACCCCTTGCGCCACCAGGGAGGCCCACCAAGACCCCCTTGTTAATTGTTTCATGACCTCAAGTAAGTTCGCCTAATCAACACCACCACCACCAAACCAGCAGCGCTTAGAGCGTTTATTAGGTGTGGGGCACCGTTTTAAAATCTTTGTAAGTATATCACAGTCAATCCCATTACCTCCTTGGTTATAAATCTTGGCTAAGGTAGGGGGTGCCGCACCAATAAAAATAACGGTACTCAACACTTTTTTGAAGATCAAATCTTCCTGCGTGCCCAACGTTCACTGTGCTGAGCGTTTCCCCAAGTAACTGACCTGTGTGTCGTGGTGTCCCTGTGAATTAGACTGTGTTCCTATTCTCGTTATGTGGATAAGGACACTGAGACACGCAAATTGGGTGAGTGACCTGCCCAGGAATGAGAGTGAAGAAATGACTGTGATGGGGGCACTAGCCAAGGTGGGGGGGGGAGTTGTAAACCAGAAATTTGAAGGTTGTGCAAATGGGGGAATGTGGAATGAGAGTGAATGAGTCAGTGGCCCGGTTACGGAGAAGTGGGCGTAAAAGGGAAAGTCCTGCTGCAGGCAGCCCCTCGCTGCCCCTGCTCTGACGCCACCCTGACTCGAAAGCCTGAGTCAGCAGAGCTCTGCCGCCTGTCTGCCGTGAGGGCACGGGGCGTGTGGGTCTGGGTTACTGTGCGGCTTTGGAAGCTGCTGGGCTCTCCTGGAGGTTGTCCGGCTGTGTGCGTGATCCTCCATGCCGCTGGGAGCCCACTGGGGCGGGCAACGTGACAGTCCCCCCACACCAGGTGCATGGGTCTGCTTGTGACCATTGTACAGATCAGGAAACTGAGACCCGGAGCAGGCTCAAGTCCCGCTCGACCTGAGGAGAGAGGCCAATATGTAAACCCTGGGCTCCAGGGCACCCCAGAGTGTAGACTTCCTGCAGGCACACGTGGCAGCACACACATACACACGCACATTCACAACTTGTGTTCAGGCTCAGGTCGGGAGGAAACAAGAAGGGCTCATGAAAAGGGGTGCCCAGAAATCTGGAGGGGATATTTCTGCCTCTGAGAGCTGTGTGTGTGCCTGTAGGTGGCTCATGTTCCTCTCCGTGGGGCACAGCCCCACTGGGTCTTGAGGAGCTCTGTGGACATGTGGGCGCTGGAATCACTACAGGGCCACATCACTGGCTGGTGGGGGCGCAGAGGGCGGAGCAGGTGCATGGCAACAGTGCTCTGCAAACTGGCAAGTGCTCTCTTCAGAGGAGTCTCTGGCCCAGAAGGCGCTTAGCAAATGGCAAAGTACGCAGTAAACTGTAAAGTGCCTGGTAAACTGGGACAGCCCTGGCAAAATACCTAGTAACCTATAAAGTGCTCTGCGAACTGAGTGCCTCGGTGAATGGCAAAGCACCCAGCAAGCTTTACAGTGTTGTGTGCGCCGAAAGGTCCTTGGCAGCCGGCACAGCACTTCAGAAAGGACTTTATAGTACAGAGTGGCGATTGATGCCAAAGAACTCATGAACTGTGCCTTCTCAATCGGCATCGCTTCTGGAAGTCGTGTCTGGTCCCGGAAAGTGCTCTAGGCTGAGCATGCAATCGTGGACGTGCCGTTCACCCCTGTCAGAGGTGATGCGCTGCAGTTACGCCACTGCAGTCTCGGTATTGTTTCTCTGGAAAGTCAGCGAGAGGATCCCGGATCCCCTGTCCCAACAGCGCTCCATCGTGACGCCGCTCATTTGGGAAATGAGGAAGGTGGGAGTGCAGAGGGAGGGCGAGGTCTGAAGGTCAGCCAGTCACCCCCAGGCCTGCTTCCTGTGCCTGTCGGGAACTGCAGCCGCCCCAGCCACCCCTCCGGGAAAGGAATGCCATCTCTACCCCACAGCGGAGGGAGGGGCGCAGCCCCACGCCTGTGTGCTGTGGGGCTGGGCTCAGCCAGCTCAGTCGGCTCGGTCCACTGTACCCCACGCAAACACTTGAGGGCTAGTCCCCAAATGTGCGCGTGCTCACACCCAGGAGTGTGGTCTGCAAATGGACGACTGCGGGTGTGGCAGGTAGATGGAGCTTGGCCAGGAGGTGTGTGTCCCTGCATCAACTTGCATCAACTTTTGGCTTGCCTGGGGTGCCGGTGGGTCCCTGGGGCCATGCGCATACCCCGGAGCGAGGGTCCCACTGTGCCTGCTCTGGGCCCTTTTGTCTGTTGTGCCTGCGCCCAGCAGTGCTGCGCGTGCATCCGAGTGTTGAGGGCACAGCGTGGCTACTGCCCCATTCCATCGTGGGCCGCTGAGGGCTGTGCCTGTGCCACGCAGCCGAGACTGCGTGGTGTGTGTCCCTCGACTGTTGTATGGGTTTGGGCGAGGAGAGGGGGGCTTGTGTCTGAGCCTGGCTGGCTGAACGACTGAGTGGGTCTCTGTGCGTGTCTGAGGGAGCTGAGCTCTGCAGCTGTGGTGTTGGTGGTTGTCTCTGCCCTGCGGGTCTCAGCCTGCGTGAGTGTCTCTGGGTTTAGCTGTACAGGTCTGAGTCCTGCGTGTGTGCGTGTGTGTTGTACGTGGATGTGGACGGGACTTACAAGGCTAGCTGAGGGATTCCGTTGCTGCACGCTCACCACCACACCCCATGCATGCAACACGCACGCTCACTTTTCTATCATCCATCACTGTAAAAACAAACTTTCCCGCAAAGTCCACCCTCCTTATCGCGTGCTTCTGCCTGGGAAAGCAGAAGCGGGAAATCTGGGTGGTGGAAGGAGGGACAGGCAGAGGTCTGGGGTCAATTCTGGGCTTGGAGGTGCTGAGTGATCCCCAGCCCTGGCCTGTTTCTGACCCACCTTTTCTGGGAAATTGCTGGAAATGCGGCTCCCGCTGGACGGGTGCCCCTAAGCACCGCCCCCACCTGGCAATCGGCCGCCCTGATCACACTGCCTTTCCATCCTATCAGCTCAGCAGCACGACGTACCCTGTGGTTGTGAAGATGGGGCACGCGCACTCTGGGATGGGCAAGGTGAGTCCCTGCTGGGGGGTCTGTGTGGCACTGTGTATAGGGATGCAGAGGCGTATCTGCGGATCCCACCAACGCACACTGGGAATCCTGCAGGATGGTGTCTTGGCAGAGTCTTCATCTTTTTGTCTTTTTCCCTTTCTATTCAGTTGACTTTGTCGGCCCAGTTTTCTCTGTACATTCAGCCAGTTTTATGCATCCTGTTGTTGCACTGTGTCTGTGTGTATCTGAACACCTCTGTGTTGGGCACATACAACATATTCTGCATTCAAGGGTATACCTCCTACCTAATTTTGCCACTGTAAAATGTAGAAGGCAGACTTGTCATTTGTACGTGTGTCCATGCTCGTATGTTTGTATGTTGTGTTGAACTGATCTTGTGTCTGGGTGCCCATCTGTATATACTGTATAGACACTCAATTTTCCCATGGCTTTATTGGCATGTAATTCACATAGCATACAACTCACCCACCGAAGTGAGTCAGTGGCCTTTGGTATGCTCACAGAGGTGTACGCGCCCGCATTGTGTGTGTACATACAAACACCAGGAGGCCCAAAACTATGCATGCTTGAATGCCAAGTTTTGAGTCCTCAGCTCACTTGTGTCATCTGCATGCACCCCCACCCTGAAGCCCCCCCGCTACCCATTGCTGCCCCATACTAACCAGGCCCTGATCCCTGCCCCACTGCCCCAGGTGAAAGTGGACAACCAGCACGACTTCCAGGACATAGCAAGCGTCGTGGCGTTGACCAAGACGTACGCCACTGCCGAGCCCTTCATCGATGCCAAATATGACGTGCGTGTCCAGAAGATCGGGCAGAACTACAAGGCCTACATGTGAGTGGAGAGAATGAGGCTCAGCAGGGGGCCCTGCCCTATGGAGCCCAGGCCCTTCTGAGCCTCTCTCCCCTTGTCCCCAGGCGGACGTCAGTGTCAGGGAACTGGAAGACCAACACGGGCTCTGCGATGCTGGAGCAGATTGCGATGTCTGACAGGTGGGCAGCCTGAACTCGGGTTGGGCAGGGAGGTGAGGGTGGGAGTGTGGCCACCCAGGCCAGGAACTGACGAGTCTCCCTGTCCCATGTCCTGACAGGTACAAGCTGTGGGTAGATACGTGCTCAGAGATTTTTGGGGGACTAGACATCTGCGCAGTGGAAGCACTGCATGGCAAAGACGGAAGGGACCACATCATCGAGGTAGGAGCATCCGGGGATTGGTGGGGGCGCAGAGGGCGGAGCAGGTGCGTGGCAATAATACTCTGCAAACTGGCAAGCGCTCTCTTCAGAGGTGTCTCTGGCCCAGAAGGCTCTTAGCAAATGGCAAAGTACGCAGTAAACTGTAAAGTGCCTGGTAAACTGGGACAGCCCTGGCAAAATACCTAGTAACCTATAAAGTGCTCTGCGAACTGAGTGCCTCGGTGAATGGCAAAGCACCCAGCAAGCTTTACAGTGTTGCGTGCGCCGAAAGGTCTTTGGCAAATGGCACAGCATGTTTGTGTGTGTGTGTTGTACGTGGATGTGGACGGGACTTAGTACAGAGTGGCGATTGAAACCAAAGTACTCTGTAAACTGCAAAGTACCTCATAAATTAGGAAGTGTTTGGTGATGAACAAAGGGCTTTATAAAACTGAAAAAGGAACTCTAAACTGGGAAGTCCTTGTTATAGAAGCAAAGCACTTTCAACATTCTGCATTGCTTTGTAAACAGTGGTGCCCGTGGTAAACAGTAAGCAGTTTTATCAGCTGTAAAATGCTTTGAAAGTCCAGACTGCTTTATCCACCCATGGTAGACCATTTTCTAAACAGAGGCGCCCTTTGAAAGACACTTCCTAAGTCTAAACACACCGTATAGACCACAGCCCTTTGTAAAGGGCAAGGGGCTTCATAAAACTACATGTAAAGTACCATGCGAACCACAAAGTTCTTTGTAAAAGATAAAGCACGTAGGAAACTATAAATCAGGGCTTTGCAAACATTTTCGGTCAAGCGTCAGACAGCACACATTTTATGCTGGGTGAACTATCCAGTCTCTGTTGCAGCTATTCAACTCCCCCAGCGCAGCCACACACAACATGTAAACAAGTGTGGCTATGTTACTACAAAACCCTTGCTTACAGACATGGGGATTTAAATTTCACGGACATCTCAAGTATCGTGCAACATTCTGATCTCTTTCAACCATCAAAAAGTGTAAAACTCATCCTTAGTTTGGCACCATGTAAAAAGGGGTGGCGGCTGGGTTTGGTGGAGGCCGTAATGCCAAGCCCTGCTGAGTATCTCCAGACTGTCAGGTATCCTGCAAAAGACCGGCCTTCCTCCCAGTGCAAAAACCAATGTCTCTCAGACGGAAGATAAATCTCCTCAGCAGCTGCCGAGCCTTTTGCCAACTTAAAACATTTGGTTACTGTCACCAACTCGTCCTTTCTGCCTCTCTCCTAAATGGCTTCCTTGTCCTCCCCTAGGTGGTGGGCTCCTCCATGCCGCTCATCGGTGACCATCAGGATGAAGACAAGCAGCTCATTGTAGAGCTGGTGATCAATAAGATGGCCCAGGCCCTGCCCAGGCAGCGGCAGCAACAGCGGGACGCCTCCCCTGGCAGGGGCTCGCACAGCCAGGTCAGGCCCCGCGCAGCGCCTGGGCCGCCTGCGCAGGCCCGCGGGAGAGGGCAGCGATGGAAGAGCAGCCCTCGGTCGGGCTGTATCAGAGCTGATCAGCAGCCTAGGCCTCACCGTCACCCAAGAGATGGCAATTGCCGATCGTTTAAAAAAATCTGTAGTTGCTACCCTGATTCCCGAGTGCCTCCCCATCCCTACCCTGGGAATTGGTCCCCACCCCTTAATGTCCCCTCAGCTCAGCCACAAATGTGGCAACACCCTGCCACTCCGATTGGCTGATGCTCCTGCTGTAACTATTTTTAACCTCTCCTGCCCCCTCCTCTGCTGCAGACTCCATCTCCAGGGGCCCTGCCCTTGGGCCGCCAGACCTCCCAGCAGTCCGCTGGGCCCCCGGCTCAGCAACGACCCCCTCCACAGGGTAAGTGAGGGGCTGGTGTCCTTGACCCCGCCTTCCCAGCAGCCTCCTCTGCCCCCTCTGTTCAGTTGCTCTCTCACAAGGGTGTGTGTGTGCGCTCTCTCTGTCCCTCAGGCGGCCCTCCACAGCCTGGCCCAGGACCCCAACGCCAAGGACCTCCGTTGCAGCAGCGCCCGCCCCCACAGGGCCAGCAGCACCTTTCCGGTCTTGGACCCCCAGCTGGCAGCCCCCTGCCCCAGCGCCTACCAAGTCCCACATCAGCGCCCCAACAGCCTGCATCCCAGGCTCCACAGCTGACCCAGGGTCAAGGCCGCCAATCCCGGCCAGTGGCGGGAGGACCCGGGGCACCTCCTGCAGCTCGCCCTCCAGCCTCCCCATCACCCCAGCGCCAGGCGGGCCCCCCACAGGCTACACGCCAGACGTCAGTCTCGGGTCAGGCGCCGCCAAAGGCCTCAGGAGCGCCGCCTGGTGGCCAGCAGCGCCAGGGCCCGCCCCAGAAGCCCCCTGGCCCTGCCGGCCCCACACGTCAGGCTAGCCAGGCGGGTCCCATGCCCCGCACTGGGCCACCCACCACGCAGCAGCCGCGGCCCAGTGGCCCAGGCCCCGCTGGACGTCCCACCAAGCCACAGCTGGCCCAGAAACCCAGCCAGGATGTGCCGCCACCTGCCACCGCCGCTGCCGGGGGACCCCCGCACCCCCAGCTCAAGTAAGGGGACTCCACAGCAGCCCTCTCCTAGCTGCTCGCAAAGCAGGCTCCTGCACCAGGATGGCAGCCTCAAGTCCCAGGCTCCACAGACTCGGGGTCGAGGGAGCGCTCGCCAGTCTCAGTCCTCCCTTCCCCAAGCTATGATAGGAGCTTTCCCAGTCCAAGGTGCCTCCCCTTCATGGCGGGCCCTTCTCCCTCCTTCCGAGGTTCCATGCCAGAACCCCAGGGAAGTCCTAGGAAATCAGTTCGGATTCCTCTCACTAGGCCCTGGGGAAGTCCCCTCCTCACAGCCCAGGAATCCCGTGGCCCTACTTCAGCATCTCCCTGCCCACCAATGGCTCCTCAACCCATTCCAGAGACTTCTCAGCTTGGCATCCTCCTCCAGCCCAACCTGACTCCTCCCAACCCATCCCCCAAATTCCTCCTGACCCAATTAACAGTCCTCCTTTGACACCTCACACTCTTCCCAACCCTCATCCTATTCTCAGTCTAGGTTTCTTTCTGGTGCATCTCAGCCTCCTCCCAAATCATCACACCATGGCCTCTGCCTCTTCTGGTCCATTCCAGACCTCCTCCCACTTTAGCTCAAGTCCTCCCTGCCCCCCCCAATGGTGCTCCCTTAGATGTACAGCCCTCATCTCCTTTCTAGACAGCTTATCCTTACACTGGAAACCTTCCCGCTCATCTTCACCTTTATCAGACTCCTCCCAGTCTAGCCTAGAGGCTGGTGAGAAGATTCAGCCCAGGACGCTTCCCTTAAATCCTAGACTTCTTCAGTCTGGACCCAAGTTCTCCCAGCCTGATCCAGGGTTCCCCTACTGAGAACCCTTCAGAGTCTAGTCCCACGCTGGTCGGGGGAGGGTCAGAGGCACAGCCCCAGGACCAGAGGGGCAGGGCTGGGGCCGGGCCTGGGGTAACATTGTGTTTCTCTCCCCTTCCTCCCTTCCTCTTCCCCCCCTTCCTCCCATGCCTCCACCTTGTCTCTCTCTAGCAAATCCCAGTCTCTGACCAATGCCTTCAACCTTCCAGAGCCAGCCCCGCCCAGGCCCAGCCTTAGCCAGGACGAGGTGAAAGCTGAGACCATCCGCAGCCTGAGGAAGTCTTTCGCCAGCCTCTTCTCCGACTGACACCCCACCCTGAGAACCCCCAAATCCCTGGGCAAACCCTCTCTGGGCCCTGAATCCATTTCTCACTTTTGGAATCTCCAAATCCCTTGAGAAGTCCTCTCCTGGTTCACCAAGATCCTCTTCTCACTCCTCAGAATGCCCAAGTCCCTTGGGAAACCACACTCCTGGTCCTAAATCCAATTCTCACGTTTGGAATTCCCAAGTCCTTTAACGTTCCAGTCCTGGTCACCTCAAGACCTACATTCTCAATTTTAGAACCTCCAAATTCCTAAGGACCCACCCTTAAATCCCAACTGAATTTCCATCCTGGAAGCTCCCGAACACCAGGCAACCCATTCTGACACTAACACCACCGAGTCTCCTCCTGGAGCCCTGAACCCCCTGGGAACGACTTCTGGTCCCAGATCGCTCAAGCACACTGGTTCCCCAGATCCTCAACACGCTCACCTTTGAACCCCTTTCCATGGATCTCCCATCCCGCTGGAGAGTCACCTCTTCAGATGCCACCACCCAACCCCACAGAATCTCTCTTCACATACACCCCCAACCCCTTTCAACACACTGGGAGCTCCTCCCACTGCTAGGACCCCTCAGTTCTCCCAGGGACCCCCATCCCACTTTCCTGCCTCTTGACAGCTGTCTTTAAATATGCAAACCCCAACCATACTCCTAGTCCTTTGCACATGGAAGGCCAGTGGTCCCCCACTTCCCACCTCTGCCGTGATGTCTGTGTCTGTGACTGACGTGGCCTCCTTTCGTGCCGTGCTTGGCATATGTGGTCCTCGTTCATCGTGCCGCCTGTGGTGATGCGTGCAGTGGCGCTGTTTGTGTGGTCTGCACTCCCCCCCAATCCTCCACTCCTTGCCTGGACACACCCCCATTCCTCAGCGGCTCTGAACCCCATGAGAAGAGTCGGGAAGCAAAATAAACAAGCAAAGGCCCAGCAGAATTCTGTGCTTCTTGGTGAAGAGAGGAGTCCTTGAATGGTGGGGAAGACAGAGAAGACCCCCCCAAATCCATATGGGGTGCTGGGAACCCCAAAAATCCAGTGGAAGGCACATCAGGCACAAATTCCAGAAAGGTTCTGAGTGGAATCCCTGCCACAAATCCCAGCCATTGGAGATGGAGGAGCCCCCAAATTTAGAAGTATCCCCAGAGGCAAGAGGAAACCAAATGTAGAGGCAGAGGGGTCTCAGTTTCAGGGGATCCCCCAATTCCAGAAAAGCAACTGGGGACCTTCTCATCTCCTAGGGTGGGGATGGGGGAATCCTGAGGCAGTATCAGGGCAGAAACCATTGATTGGTTGGTGAGCAGGGCTCCTTGGCGTGGCAGGCTGAGATTGGCTCCCTGGTGGCTGGGGGCGGAGCCTAAGGCACAAGGCGGGCTGCGCTGAGCAGGCAGGCAGGCAACTCATCAGCCTGGGTGCGGTGCAAGGAGGGTTCAGAGGCACTCCGTTCAATCTTGGGGAGTGACCGCTGCAGCAGCTCAATCGTGGCCAGGATCTGAGGGCAGGGGCAGGTGAGGTGGGGTGTCTGAAGCCCTACCGGTATTCCAACATCCCAAGCCCAGCCCAATGGGGGGATGCACACACACATTCATTCATTCATTCACTCATTCTCTCTCTCCCTCTCCCTCTGTTTTTCTCCCCCTACCCCTTCTCCCCTGGTCCTTGAACACATGGTCCTCCACATTCACACCTGGGAATCTTCATCTCACAGGCCTCTTCCCCAGCGTATCCAGCCCTCCTCCCTAGCCCACCTGGGGGAAGAGGGGCCGCTCCTCCCGCTGGAACTTGAGGCAGTCAGACAGCAGGCGCCGCATGGCCTTGGGGCAGTTGCTGGAGATTTTGCTGAGGTCCGGGGACAGATAGCCACGGCCCACCATAAAGATTATCTGGAGAGGGGTGACAGAAGTGAAGTGGTCTGGGCTGGGAGGCCCAGGGAATTCTGGGTCTTCAAAGTCTTGGGTGGCTCCTTTTTGGGAACTGGATTGTTCTGGGTACTGAGGTCTAGAAGATTATGGGTATCTCGTGGACCCAAGGATTCTGTTCTCTGAGAACTTGGAAGGATTCTGTGCTAGGAGAGGGAGGTTGAGGGAAGTAAAGGACTATCTGGTGCCCAGAGAATTATACATCCATAGGTTTCTAGGGGGGGTTAAGGAGCTTAGAAACCTGGAAAGTTCTGAGTCTGAAGGAAACATGAAGTTCTAGGTCTGGAGGAAGATAAATTATGACCTTCAAGCACTTCATTTTCTCTCAGGGTCTGGGGCCTACAGGACCCTGAGTGTTCAGGGCCCTATGACTGTTACCATCTGGAGTCTAGACTTCTGAAAGCCTGGGAGACTGAAGGCCTTGAATCCAGAGAAGCAGGTCTGGGACCTGAGCAGTGTGATACTTACTGGATGCACCAGGCCTAATACTTGCAGGTGGCTGTGAGTATTCCAGACACATAAAGGGAGTCTGTTTTTGGGAAAATGAGATTCTACACTTGGGGGACTTGGAATAGCCAGGCCAGAAGGCTGCAGGTATTGAGGGAACAAGAGGCCTTCTGGGAGTTTTGGGACCTAGAGGGACTTTGGGTATAGGGAACTTAGGATATTCTGGCCTTTGTGGGAACTCTGGGTTTTCAGCCCCCAAAATGTGGGGATTCTGAAGGAAGTATGACATTTTTCATCTGGCAAAGGAGGAGATCTGGGGTTTGGAGGCTGAGGCAAGTTTGTGGGTAAGGTGTGGGGCTCACCTGGTCACGGCTGCCAATATGGCTGTAAGGCAGCGAGCCGGTCATGAGTTCATAGAGCACGACCCCATAGGCGTAGACATCCGACTGGAAGCTGTAGGGGTTCGGGTCCTGCATACGGATCACCTCAGCCGCCTTCAATAGGTCAGATCAGACAGGGAGACAGCAGTGGTCACACACGGCTAGTCCATCATCTCAGAGCGCACTGGCCACACAGCACAACGCACAGCCACCCGCACGAGGCGGATGATGAGCAGTCCTGACACCCGGCACGGGCAGCGCCACCCTCTCCCCTCCCAGCCCAGCAGCCCACATCCCTAAACGCCCCCGGCCCACCCTGGCCCAACTCACCATCCATAGCACAGAACCCGAGGGCTGCTCCAAGGGCTGGGCTCCGCTCCACCGTGTCTTCACCGTGGCCAGGCCAAAGTCACCGATCTTCACTGTGAGCCCCTCGTGTAGGAAGATGTCCACCAAGGTTAAGGGCCAGAACAGGGACTCCCAACAACCGTGCCTCTCAGCCTGACTGGGAGGCTCCCATTAAACGCCCCCCCCACACACACCAGTCACGCCTCTGACCCTGTGCAGAAGCCCCCAATGTTACACTAGCCACAACCTTGCCTTGGGTAGAAAGCACCAATGACTGTCCCTATCCTTGGCCTCCCTGTGACTCCTAGCCAGGCAGCCCCTCTGGTAGCACCCAGACCCACCATACCTGTCCCCTGATCAGGAACACCCTGTAATGCCCTCTGAACTGCAACCTCAGACCCTGTCCCCAAGGACAGCATCTGAACCAACCACAGCTGACTCTCCTGCCCGGGAGACCCCAACTAATGCCCCTCACCAGCCACATCTCTGCTGTCTGGCGGGGACTGTGCCACATGCCCCCCCAACCGTTTGTTTCCAGAAAGCTTTCCACAAGAGCCATCACTCCAGGGCCTCACCCCACCCCGCTGCAGGGGCAGGTAGATACTGTTAGACTTGAGATCTCGGTGGATGATGTTCTTGGCATGGAGGTAGCTGTGGGAGGGGAAGCAGGTGGCCAGTTGGCTGGGGGTTACCTCGTTTCCCCACCCCTGCCCCCAGCTCCCTCCCTAGTGCCCGAGTCTGCTCACTCCATGCCCTGGGCAGTCTGCCGGGCCACATCGATGAGCTGGACCATGTCAAAGCGTGTGTCAGCCACGTGCAGGTGGTGGTAGAGGCTGGAGCCCTCACACCACTGTGTGATGATGGCAAATCCTGGCCTGGTCATGAAGCCCATGAACAGCAAGATGTTGACATGGCGCGTCTTCCTGCAGTGGGAGGGCAGTGTCAGGGAAGGGCTGGGGGAGTGCCAGCAGTGGCGCTGTCCGCTGCCGCCTTCTACTATCATTTCCTCCCTGTCCTGGGAGGTGCAGGGCAAGACTGGTCAGATTCAAGGTCCTTGCATGATATGTTTGCTGGGCTATGATTCTGTGCTGGGGCTTACGTCTCGGGCTTCCTCATCCAAGTCTCCCAACACAAACAGGGCCCGTCACTCTGCCACCAACAGTGTCTTCCCTACCCAGCACCCACATACCTCTAACCCTGACCATGACCTGGGCCTTTGACCATTTTATAGGTGAGGAAGTGGAATGCCATACTTGCTCCCTGATAGCTATACCAGCACGATATTGAAAGATGCCAGGTACAAATATTGGTGATGTGTGATAATCAGTTGCTAGTCACGAGAGGCTTAGTGTAAAAAGTTTGGGGTTTGGCCACAAACTAGATCCTGTGTTTGAATCCAGGCTTTTCCAGGTACTGGCTGCGCAACCACAAAGAGGACACTTAGCTTCTTTGTGCCTCAGGTTCCTCGGCTATAACACCTAGGTAGTTATATTAATGATAATTAATTGCTAACTACCTCAGAGGGGTGTTGGGACTACCTCAGAGGGGTGTTGGGACTACCTCAGAGGGGTGTTGGGACTACCTCAGAGGGGTGTTGGGAGGCACTCAGAACAGTACCAAACACAAACAAGCACTGATAGCTTCACTCTCCTTTTTATTGCGGCGTAGCTGGGTCCACTCACAGCACTACTGCATAGAACTAGGGCCACCCCGATTTAGAAGAAAACCTTTGTTCCTTGCAGAAGTATTAACTACAGTTATGACGCAAACGACATCAATGCTGCTCTGCCATTCTGCTGTCAGAACTGACAACAGAGCATGTGCGCTTGCTCACCGGGTGAGGTCAGGTTACGTAGTCAGGGAAGGCACATGAATGGCACGCTCAAGTTACTGCCATTTCACAGAGAGGAACACAGAGTAAGAGTTTTCTTAGTGTGGCGTCCACTATGAGGATAAAAATGAAAGCACCACAGGGATGATGACATCAGCAGTGTGACATAACTGTACCCACTGGCCGGGGGGAGGCCACATGGGGGACCCGGGCGGAAGAGTAACTCCAGTGTCCGAAGGGGAACACCAAGGCTTCTCAGCGCAAATGAATGAATACAGTATTCACAATATATTGAGTAAAACAACTATAGTCATCAAACCATGACTAAATTATGCTTCTGATTCTTTAATTGATGGCATTACTGTAATGGATCAGTAACAAGAATGCAGTGCAACTAACTGTACTGATGAGGCAGTTCGAGTGGGGGTGGGGGGTGGAGGACGCCAGCCTTACTGCTGGGGCAGCTCACATGCCCGTGTGTGCAATGACACTGAGGCCCTATGGCCGCTCATACCTACTTCCCAGCGGGCCAGCAAGAAGACCACGTTTTAAAAGCAGAGTCATTAGCCATTATCAGTGTTAACCCAAACACAGTCAGAGGCCCTCTACACATACCTATTTCCCAGAGGGGAAAGGGGCATCCTTGATGTGGAGACAACTCAGGAGGATGGTTAGAGCGGACACAAGCCTGTGGGTGTGCAGGAAGCCCCCAGCATGGCCTTTCCCCAGCCCGACCCCTCTGCACCTACGTGCAGCCTCACCTGAGCACCTGCATCTCGTTCTTGAAGGCCTGGGCCTGCTCAGCTGTGGGCTGGGCCACCTTGAGCACCTTCACGGCCACGTCGCCATGCCACCGCCCGCGAAACACAGTGCCGAAGGAGCCCGTCCCGATCCTCTTCAGCAGCTGCACCTCACTGGGTGGCACCTCCCAGTAATAGCCCGAGTCTCGGTACCCCAGGTTTTTCTGTGGGCCACATGGGCAGTATCTCAGGGGCTGCCCACATCCCTCATCACACCATTTGTGCTGTACCACCCCTCCCAAGGCTCCCCCTGGAGCTTACCACTTTCTTCTTCTCCTCGGACAGGGACTTCCGCTCCCTCTGCTCTGATGGGGACTTGGAATGTGGGGACTTCCTCCCTGAGGACACACTGGCCGGGCTGGGGCTCCCCCGGGGAACTCCATCGCCACTACCTCTACCACCAGCAGCTACGGTAGTGGAGAGGATGTGAGTGGAGGCAAGTGGGCCAGGGTGGAGGGGCTCAGGGTGCAGGCAGGGGTGCTCACCATCATTGCTGAAACCCTGGGCAGTGAGCTGGAAGAAGAGGAGGGTATCAGAGAGGGTGTGGGAGCCAACGGGAAAAGTGTTCCCCTCTGCCCAGTGTACCCCCAGGACAGCCCCTCTCAACACTAACCTGGAGGAGGCTGGAATCCATGGGGGCCGTGGTGCTGACCATGTGGACGTTGGGGGTGGACGTGGAGCGAATGCGCTGGAGGGGGGCATTGGCCGGGGCAGGGAAGGGAAAGTGCTCAGGGCCGCAGTGCTGGGTGCAGGGGCTGGCAGGGGAAAGGCCATGAAATCACCGACCAAGGAACTGGAGAACCAGTCAAGCCATCCCTCCCACTGCCTTGTGGGAAATGTGTATTCAACCCACACAGAGTCAACGTCCACTGTCATTACTACTATCCATTTCCTTAAGAAACATTCATGAGGTCCTGCTCTGTGCCCAATCCCACTTCTGGTAGTAGAAATAAAACTGTGGACAAAACAAATAAAAGCTCTTGCCATCATGGGCTGATGTTCCAGTAGGGAGTGAGAGAAATAAAAAGCAAAGACTATTTAATATGTTCAGTGATGGACAGGTGCAATTAAGGAAACATAAAGCAAAATAAGGCAACAGAAAGTGTCACTGGTGATGTCACCAGCTTCTCTGAGAAGTGATATCTGCCAGTCACACAGGTAGTAGGAAAAGATAACACATGGGGGCCTCCCCTGGTGGCGCAGTGGGTTAAGCAACGCACTACGAAGCAAATCACAGCCACTGCAGCACGAGTTCGATCCCTGCTGCCGGCCAGGGG
>JAGFMF010012148.1:28005-52473 GCA_019455555.1 Galemys pyrenaicus | reverse complement strand
CTCTCTGTGGTGAATCCTCTCACCCCCCTACACCTCTGGCCTGTACCCCAGTGCTTGTATGCATAAATAAATAAATCTTTAAAAAAAAAAAAGAAAAGATAACACATGGTATCACATAGCTGCATGTATGATTCAAACACATCGTATGTCATCTATGTGAAAATGACAGTGTTTAAAAATATACCTGTAACTGTTATATATGTTATTATGTCATGTTATACATATTATAACGTTACAAAAATATTTCTCAGTGTTCCCCTTGCTGTCCTAAAATGAAATTCATAGCATAAAAAAATAAAATGAAATTCATGGGCAATGAGACACCAGTTAAGAATAACATAATGTCCTAACTTTACTATTTTATATAGTACATAAAAATGTACAGTCTATATTACATGAAAATATTATAAACATAATGCATATAAGAACATAAACATACCTTATGGGCATTATGAAATATATAATATAGGTATATAAAATGTATATTCTAAAACTTAAGATACCTTAGGGCACTAATATATTTTCATATAGAAATACTATAGTATTATAGTACTTAACATAGAGGAGAAATAAAAGGAAACTGATGATAATATGTATTTCAAAATGAAAAGGCTCATACTGGAAGAATCAATAAACTAGATAGCTACAGTAGACATACAGATAAGACAGTTAATGCATCTACACCACATATTGATAGCTATCTATCTACCCCTACATACAATTAACAAGAAGAATTTATTCTGTAACATGTGTATCTGGACACATCTTAACTCATTTAATAATCACTGGAACCCTATATGGTAAAGAGTATCATTTTCCCCTCTTTACAGATGAGAAAACCAAGGCCCAGAGAGGTTAGGTGCCTTGACCAAGACCCCAGCTCCATCCCCTTACTCACACTTGCAGGTTCTCAATAAATAATTGTTGAGTAAACTAATGAGCAATGTATGGCTTGTGGGCCTATAGGAGCCTTCAGATCTTTTTCTCCCAACAGCAGCCCTTTGGCTAAGACATCCCTACCTGGGTCCCTGAGGGGTTAGTGGCTCATTCAGGGGGCGGCTGGAGGGAGCCTCTTGCTGTCTGGAGCCTCCGGACAAATCCTGGATACTGTGGTAGAATCTTGAGAGCGTTGAGGGCATAGAACAAGGTGAATGGGTCAACTGTCTGTAAGAATGTTACGACTGGGCCTCGGCCGCCCCACCCCCCACCCACCCTAGGCCAGGCTCACTGTCGGCGGTTGGTACTCATGTCGACACAGACTGTGGGCACTTTGGAGGAACAATGCTGGTGGAACTTGTAGCCACAGGTTTGGCAGCGGAAACCATGGAAGAGAAACTTAAGGCAGAAGTCACAGAAGGCCAGGCTGAAGAAAGTCTTCCGTACCTGCTGCCACAGAGTAGGGAAGGATGAGGCCTGACTAAAGACCCCTCCCCGCTCCCACCATCTGCCCCCCATTCATCCTGTACTCACAAAATTGTGCATAGTCAGTGGGACATCCTCGAGGACCTCCACAATGAGCTCCTCGCCATCCAAGGGGGCAATGGCCGTGTCCCAGGCAGTGACTGTCTTTCGCCTATAGGAGGCATGGAAGGAACAAATGGGAATGTGGGTGGGGGCCATGAGGAAGTAGGGAAGCCCCCAAAGTCCCTCTCAGTGTGCCGTCCATGCAGTGATCTCTGGCATCAGTTTCTTTCTCCTCACAGCAATTCTAGGAACTAGTTACTCTCCTTGCCCACATTTTACAGATGGGGAAACTGAGGCTCAGAGGGATACAGTGATTTGATCAAGGCCAACAGGGGATCGTGAGTGGCAGAACAATGTGAAGAGTCCAAATTCCTAACCACATGGCAAGGAGCAAGTGAAGCAGCAAATAACTAAATCTCAGAAGTGCTAAGCAGGTCCTTGAAAAGATGGCTGATGAAACAGGTATTGAAACAACTAATAAAAAGCAATGTGTGAATTGAATAAAAATATGAAGGAAGCCCAGGACAGAGGACTATATGGAAGGTCAGGCGGTCCAACTCAGCAGAGAATGGGAAAACAGAGAAAGGAGAGGGCTGACAAACTGATGAAGTAGTGAAGGAACAAAACTAGGTGAACCCTGGAGGAAGTGTTGCAGCAGGGTGAGGCTTTGGTGGGGGCAAGGAGAGAATGAATCGCTGACATTACAGGGCAATGAAATAAGGTAACACAGTCTGGAGAGACTCACTGACTTCTGAACTAAGGGAAGACTGCTGGAGACTCCGGGACAGGGGAGGAGTCGGAGGACTCTGAGCAGGGGACGGAAGGTTGGGCATCCACAGTGGTAGGGATGCCACACTTACCCCTTGATGAGCCGGTAGACCACGCAGCAATCCTGGTTGAGACCCCGCACCTTGAGGGCCTTGTCCAGAGAGTCATAGACACTCATGCCATCCCGGACAGTCACCTGTGTGTATGTGGGTACGCATATGTGGGGGTTCTCGGTGCCAACAGAAACCCCGGCCAACTCTCCCATCCCTCTGTGAAGGCCTCCTCAAAGCCCTAGTCACCCTTCAGATCCAAGACTTACGACTGGGTCCATCCTCACCCCCACCAGTTTTGCCCCCATTAGACTCACCACTGTTCGCTGCTTATTGGGCAGGTACACTTTGACAGTGCCCACTGCCCGGGATGGCTCGGCCCCGTTGGCCGGGGGCCCCCGTGGTGGCTCCATGGAGCCTAGGACTTTGTCAAGACGGGCTGAGGCGGGGCTGGGCAGGTGCCATGGGGCTCCTAGAAGACAGGGGAGGAATTCAAAGGGTCAAAAACAATAGTTTGGAAACTAAGTAGCAGGAACAAAAAAAGTCGATCTTCAGGCTTCGTGAAACCCACTGTAGCCTAATTTCCAATGAAGTGTCAAGGTCTCATCCACAGCAGGAGGGGTGGGATAGGAGAAGACACACACAAGGGGAGGCAGCGTGTGCTGATCTGGAGGACCAGGAGCACGCAAGACTCAGTGAGCGCACTGCTCTGGGGTGTCAGGCTTATGATGGACATGAACAGGCTGTCCCAGCTTTTTAATGGCAAAGGAGGGAGGAGTCACAGGCAGGCCGATCAGATATTTCCCTGAGTTTGGAGAAAACGAGGACTGCACCACACACTGCTCCCAAGAACACTGCGGGCATCCCAAAGCCCGGGCTGTAATGATGGCGGACCCACAGACATTGTGTTAGGTGGCTAAGGGGAGTCACCAGACTGTGATGGGAGTTCCCAGGGGCTCAGCAGACACTATGCTCAAGGGAGATGTAAAAGAAGTCACTAGGGACTACAGTGGAGAGAAGCGTGGATAACCGGGTTCACCAGATTGTGGGACTGTGTCATGGGGAAAAGGGAGGTAACGGTGCATCACCAAAAACTGTTGAAGTGAAATAAAGGGGGGTAAAGTGGCGGGGGGAGTCACAGACATATTAAGTTGATAATGCAAGGAGGCTGGGGCGCACCAATGAGGGAGAATGGAAGAATCCTCAAACATTCTCCTAGTGGGCTGGACACTGATCCAGAATAAGGAGAGCGCAGGGTGAGCCGCGCTTCCACCCACTCCCTGGAATAAGTTAGTTAGGGTCATGAAATACCTAAGAAGGTTAAGAGGAAACACCGGCAAAACACACCGCAACCCAGGCCCCATTGGGCTGGGCGCCACCCACAGAAGGCCTCCCGGCTCTGCGCAGGCGCGCTGCCACACGCGACGGGCGAAACCATCCCCCGCGACCTTACACCTCTATCTCTGTCTCCCCACCACCCCCCCCCCGCTGTCGACGATGGTCTCGCCCCGGGTCAAACCACTCCTCCGGTTCCGGACGGGGGCGCGGGGGTCCAAGCGCAGCCACCCTGGAGCTGAGCTTTCGGTCCCGGCCCCTGCAGGTGTCCGGTGATCGCTCCAGAATCCTAACATTGCCGGGCCCGCCCTCACCTGTCACGCCGCTACGGCCGCCGCTGCCTCCATCTTGGGCCTGTCTTCTTGTTTCCTGGCAGAGTCCGCCTCCACTGCCCATTGGGCACGTCTACACCATTGGCTCCGCAGGACTGAACCCTCCATTTCTATTGGATCAGAGTCACGCCCGTCAAGAACGGACAGGCGGCCTGAGCGCTGTGTTCCGGATTGGGAGGCGCTACCTGAAACGTCAGGGTCTAGGGCAAGTTCGCCTGTCCTGACTTGCGCAGGCGCTGTCGTGAGGAAACCTGTGTGCCCGGGGATTTAACCTCGGTTTTGCGAAGGCGGAATGAAGCAGCGTTTTGTTGTGGTCACTTGACGCTGACTTTAGGGGTTAAAGAATACTTAAACGACCTTTTTTGGGTGGGTGAGCCAGACCCTTAAGTGCTCATTTAAGATAGTCCTGTGTTTCAGTCTTACCATCTTTGAAATGGGTTGGCTCAAACTAAATGAGCTGCAACGTCTTCCAATTCTAAAACACTGTAGTCATAGCCTTTAATAACAGCGGGTCTCTGGTGTGACTGGGACTGGGAGGAGTTAGTTATCTGCCGTTTTGCCAGGCTTCCTTTAGGAATAGTATTGATAAGGATTTTTGAAAGATTGGTCAAAGATGGTCAGGTGCAGATGGGAGGAAAGCGTGGACCCAAGGGGGGCACGGCATATGGAAGCAGTACAGATTTTGTAGGGTCAAAACAAACTTTTCAGAAGTTGACTTTTCTCTGATATCTCTGATATCTGTATTTGTTAATTTTTCCTCTGTACCTGTGAGATATATGAACATCTCTTAAAGTTACGTGGTCTCTTAATAGTTCACATATTAATGAAACAAATGATATTTGTTTTTCGCCATCTGATTTAATTAACTCACTACCCATAAGACCCAGCCATGCTGTCCGAAGTGACAAGATTTCGTCTGTTTTTGTTCTTAGCTCAGTAGTATTCTGTCTTACCACTTAATGACCTGAAACCCATCTGCAGTAGTGGTCCAGATGGGCTGTACCTTGTAGCCTAGGTGTGTCATTGGCTATACCAACTAGGTTTGTGTGATCCCGCTATACTGTTCTTGCAACTATGAAGTCACCTAAAAGTGCATTTCTCAGAATTTATCTTTGTCATCAAGCACTGTTTGGCTGTAGATATATACCACATCCTCTTTCTATGGATGCAAATTATAATAACGCTGTACACCTGAAACTTACATAATGTTCTAAAACAATGTACCTCATTTAAAAAAAATTCACGAGGCCTAAAGAAAATGCTAAATAACCTTCCTGCCTATTTTACAACCCAGGGATGCTGTTCTAAGGGCCTTGGAACCCTCTCTGGACTGTAAATAGCAATGTAGATAGTGCCCTATCTCTGTGTCTCTAGGAATTTGACCTAGGCAACTGGCTCCAAGTTGTTACCAGTTTATCAGAGATATGAGCCTTGTTTTCCTTTTGGGTTAGGGCAGGTGGCTATCCCAATTACTAGCAGTATGTGAGATGCCTATGTATAGCAAATGGGGCTATCAAATTTTCTTAACTTGAGGACAAGTTATCTTTCTTGGGAACATGTTAGGAAGGATTTGTCTCCTCCTGGCTATATAAAAGGATGAAAGTTCTTTGTCCCCGCAATCTCTTGTGGATTGCTTTTGATTTGCATTGAAACCTGATTTATTGCTTATTTGGTAATAAATCTATTTCATTCTTTTCTACTTTTGTGGAAGGGATTCACTGGGTTGGCATGAGATTTTATTTTTAATTACTTCCCCAACAGTATGACCAGCCTGCTGTGTTTGACTACATCCTAGTGTTTGGAGCTTCAGCACCCCTCTGTGATGAAATAGGAAAGATGCCAGGAAGGCCGCTAGGTGAGGGGGCCGCAACATGATTCAACTGGTATTTTTTTTAAATTTATTTATTTATGCACACAAGCACTGGGGTACAGGCCAGAGGTGTGGGGGGCGAGAGGATCCACCAGAGACAGAGTGGGGAACAGAACAGGCGGATGACTGAAACACACTGCTGAGCGCAGCAGCGGGCGAGGCAGGAGAGGTCTGCTGTGCCATTTGGGTCCCCTCCCCAGGAGGCAGGTATTTGAACTCATGCTGCAGTGACTGTGGTTTGCTTCATAGTGTGTTGTTTAACCCATTGCACCACCAGGGAGGCCCCTCAACTGGTATTATTGAGTGCTTTCTCAGTCTCTAAGGAGAGAGACCAAACTTCTACTCACTGAGCTGTCGTCTAACCTCCATTTCCCATTGCTCTTTCCTGTCTGTATCTTTACCATTCAGTGGCTTAAACTGACAAAGATGGAAATACCACTTATTGATGAGAATATGGAGCAACCGGAACTTTCATACATTGCTACTGGGAGTGTAAAATGGTCTAACCACTTTGGAAATAGTTTGATAGCTTCTCATAAAGTTAAACATAGACATACCATGCAACCCAGTGATCTCACTGATGAGATTTCCAAAGAAATGAAAATGGTATACTGGTAATTCTTTAACAACCAGCTCTCAGGAGGAAAAAAAAGTCTAATTTGTAGCATTCACCAACTGTGGTGTAAATACTCCCACCATGGTTTATTTCAAGGTGCTAAAATGACATCACTGAAGAGTTGAAAAGGATTTGCAAAATCAGTTTGGGTGAATCATGTACCACATGCTACCGCAATATGTCCACACAGAAACTTGTATGAAATGTTCATATTAGTTTTACTTCACAATAACAAAATGCTGGAAACAGGTGTCCAATAACAAAAGAATTGACCAAGAAACACAGCAAGGGGATAAAGGAATACTACTGAGCAAGGAAAAGGAGCAAACTATGTCTATGAATCATAGACATAAGGCCGAGTGAAAGGAACCAGATATAAAAGAGAAATGCTGTATTCTTCCATTTGTGTGAAACTGTCGATCTGACAAAACTGATGCACAGTGAAAGAAATCAGATTAGTTGTCTTGGAAGAGAATGACTGATTGGGAAGGGCATGAAGAACTTTTGACTTGGGTTTCTATCATCATCCTCATCCTCATCTTCCTCCTTCTCCTCATCACCACATTTAAACCATCAGACACACCGTGTATTTTTGAAAGTTAGAATGGAACTAGATAACTATATAGTTTTCTGACACGCCCCTCAAAATTATCCATCTAGGAATTGTTAAATGATTTTAAGATTTATTTTTATTTATTTATGCATATAAGAACTGGGGCGTAGGCCAGAGGTGTGGAAGGTGAGAGGATTTACCAGAGACAAGAATGGGGAGCAGAACAGGCATATCCACTGAAATACACTGCCGAGGGGAGCAGTGGGCAAGACAGGGGAGGTCTGCTGCGCCATATGTGTTAGCTCCCTGGCCGGGGATAGATAGCGCTGAGACTTCCTGCAAAACTAGGGAGGTTCAAAATTTTTAAGTTATTTTAAAAGTGATTGTTGGTTTTCATTTTTGTTGATACAAAATTCTTAGAAACATGTCCCAAAAATACATACTCAAAACCTGAAGCGTTCACCAACTGCTGTTGTAATGCTACCCATTTCAGAGTTGAGCAAACTGAGGTTCAGGCTGCCCTAACAGGGGGAATAGATGAGAGAGAGCTCCAGGAATTCAGCTTTGGTAGAATGGATTAAATGAGATTGCAGGTCAGGGGCACCTCCTTAAGGCATCTTGGACACACCCCAACAATCTTGCGTGCATCAGGCTTTCCTCTAAAACCTGCCACTCCCATTTCCCAACGCCACCGCCCTGGCCGGCCCTTGCGGTTAGTCGCGGAGAGAAGGCCGTCTCCGCGAGCCCACCATACTGCCTCCCTCTCATGCACACATTTCACTGAGGCGCAGACAGAGACTTAGCTGGGTGCCCCACGGGTCTGACTCCCCTGGGCCACTGCAGCGGTCTATGGTGAGCCACCACGCGCTACAGGCCGCCGCGACAGGCAGCAAGATCTGCCAGTAGCAATGCCACCGACCGAGGGCTTTGAAGTGCCGCCGACTTTGATGGGCTCTACCTAACCAGCATTTAGAAGTCTGCACAGAGCGGCCTTTCAGACGCCAAGGAGCCACCGACAGACCTATAGCTATGCAGAGGAGGTGGGCTTTGGGCTGTCTCAGCCAATGGGAGGTGGTTCGGGCCCGAGACTTGCTACTAACCAGCAATTAACATTACTTTAAAATTAGGGGCAAGGCAACGGTATTGTTCCGTCCAAAGAGGAGTCTGGAAATTTCCACTTCTGAAAATTTCTTGGAGAGACTTTTAATAGACAGCCTTGGGGTCAGAAGTGCGGGAAATTCACAAGTAAGTGAACCTAAACGTTATGCTTAACAGTAATTTTCCTCATTACAAAGTTTTTTCTGACAAAATGTGTTGAGCAGTAATTTGAACTTGCTGTCCCTACCATCCAAATTGATGACAAACACACCATTAAACCTACAGACAAGGTCCTTTTGTTTGAAGTTAATATTTTCAGCGTACATTGTATACTGTACACAGTACTTTCATTTTTCATAAAGTGAAACAAATGTCCAGGCTTGTGTTTTCAATTTCCAAACCCAGGGGTCAGATCGATAGAAAAAGTTAATTGCTAATTATTTCTCAGTAAAGTTAAGGGGAAAGAAAAATAGAACTCAACCGAATAACAACCCTGCAATTTGGTTTTCAAAGATTTGCCCTTAAGAGGAAATTTTTTGATGAGTATAGTTATTTTTTAGAAATAAAACAAAACACAAGTATGAAAATATTTAATAATCAAGCAAAGGAATCAATATAAATCTGCAAAGCTAGCAGTGGAGCCACCTTTAAATGCCATAGACAGTGAGAAGCACCTCTCGCCCCATCTGGTAGAAAATTCCGTAATGTCTGCCATCATTTTCAGATTGCTAATGAATCAACTAAACTAACACCCGAAAAAGAATTTTGTCCAAAGAAATAATTCTGAAATGCATACTTTTGATTTTCATCAGAAATGCATTTGGTAAAAGATGTCCTCAAGTTTGACACATTCATTCCAAGCACATATTCACGGGCCCACAGGCTTTTCATAGCTGAATAAAAAGTTTAAATAGGTGTTGGTTTATATCACATTTATTCCACAAATCTTTATTCAATTGATAAAGCCATTGTACATGAGGTTTCAGACAAATGTACACAAAATAAGTTTTCATTATTTCTCAATAAATGACCCATGTCATCTTTGCTATATCATTCTTGATAAGATGTATGTTGTCCCATTATATATATATATTACTCTGTATATATAAAAGAATTCCTCATAGTGTTTGTGCCGCCCATATAAATATTGTGTACAATCATGTGCTGTGAGAAAAATGAATTCTGAATTTACCCAGAATGCTTTAGGACTGGACCATTTGTCTGGTTAGAGTATGTGAGTGTCCTGAAGTCCTGGTGTTTAACTGTGTGAACTTGAATGAATTGTTTCCCTTCCTGGTGCCTCAGTTTCCTTATCTTTAATAAGAGTACTTCCATAATAGAGCTATTGTAAGATTCTGTGAGCTAAGTGTATCAAACTTTACACAAGGCCAATCGCATTAGTGGCTGTACAGTTGTTAGCTGTTCCTGTTACCACTATCATCAGCTTTGACATTATTAAAGTATCAAAGCAAAGATCTCTGTGCCTTGGCAGACTTGTACAATCCAAATTCAAGGACACTAACAGGAATATGAGAGAGTAAACATCTCAAAGAATTCAATGTGAAGGCTACTTTCATTTCAGAAGGCTTAGTCCCAGTGCTGACAGATGTTTTAACACTCCTGGGGGCCTACGGTTACCAGCTCAGTCAGTGCTTTGGTTTTGAGAAGGCCTTCTCCTTCTCTTCCTTCCCTTTCCATTCACAATACCCTTTAGAAGGTTGATGAAGTTTCTTTATATCCTAACCTTTTGGGAGTTTTTACCAAGAGTGAATGTCCTATTTTGTGAAAATGCTTTTCTGCATCTCTTTATTTATTTTTAAAGATTTTATTTATTTATGCATACAAGAGCTGGGGTGTAGGCCAGAGGTGTGGGGGGTGAGAGGATCCACCAGAGACAGAGTGCGGAACAGAAAAGGCAGATTGACTGAAACACACTGCTTAGGGGAGCAGCAGGCGAGGCAGGAGAGGTCTGCCTTGCAGTATGGGTCAGCTTCCCAGCCAGGGGCGGCAGGGATTTGAACTCTTGCTGTGTGGCTGAGGTTTGCTTCACAGTGTGTTCCTTAACCCACTGTGCCACCAGGAAGGACCCCACTTTTCTGCATCTCTTTAGACAATCACATGCTTTTCTAATTTGTAATTGAGGTGCAGTCCATTGATGGATTTTCAATGTTGAGTCAATTCTGCATTCCTAGGATAAGCCCCACTGGGGCATAATGTATTATAATATATCTAGTATATTATGGAATTTGATCTGCCAGAATTTTGTCTAGCATGTTTGTGTCCATGTTACTTTGGGATATTGGCCTGTAGTTTAATTTTCTGATAATGTTTTTGTCTGATTTTGTTATTAGGGTGATTCTGACCTCGTAGAATCAGTGGGCAGATATTTCCATCTTTCCAGTGTTTTGAAGAGTTTGTGTAGAATTGTTATTATTTGATCCTTAATACCTGGTAGAGTCGCCCATGAAGTCACCTGGGCCTGGAGTTTTCTTTGCAGGGAGCAAGATTTTTAAATGCAATTTCTATTTGAATGATAGATACGGAGCCCCTCAGGGTACCTTCTGCAGGGAGCCATGGTAGTTTATGTCTTTCAAGGAATTTGAAGCCACAGACCCATCCATCTGGTAAGGTAGACCCAATGTTTGTTATTTCCTTTAAAACTTGATAACATAGGGCCTCCCTGGTGGTGCAGCTGGTTGAGAACCGCACTGTGAAGCATCTGCAGCGCAGCAGTGAGAGTTCAATCCCTGGCACAGCAGACCTCTCCTGCCTGGCCTGCTGCTCCCCTCAGCAGTGTATTTTGGTTGATTTGCCTGTTCTGCTCCTCACTCTGTTTCTGGTGAATGCTCTCACCCCTCCCATCTCTGGCCTGTACCCCAGCTCTTGTATGCGTAAATAAAAAAAAAACTTGATAGCATAGGCAGCAAGATAGAAAGGTGATACTGCAGATTGCGTTCACGAAGAAGCAGGTTCCTGTGATGGAGTTTAGTGCTCAGGCGGTAAGGCAGGCATGCACGTGGAGAGGAGAGGGAGAGGCCAGACTGGACAGTGCGACAAGTCTCTTCTGTTGTGCAGTCACTAGGACAGCCTAGGCTGATCCCTAGGGAAATCCCTAGGGAAAGCCTGAGGCTAGTCTGGCTCATAAAGACAACATTGGCTGTTCATCTATCATTATCTATGATCAACACTCCAGGCTTTGCTAATTTGTACAATGAATATTTTAATTGTCTTTCCTTTGCAAAGTTTTTGGTTGTTTGTTTTTAGGTTGTGGGCATTGAAAAAGGGTACCCACTGGTCAAATTACTGGGTTTTTTTTTTTACTGAGATTTGTGCACCACATGAAACATTTAGAGAAATCCCTGCGCTCACATGAGCCACATATGAGGCTCCAGCCAGCCTATTACCCTTTGTCCTGGGGGATGGCTCCCTACGGGCACACGGACATATCTTTGCACCTTTGGGTCATAGAGAGTGCTATCCCTGATGTTAATCTGTCTCCAATGAAGGTGCATCTATTTACTGTTCCAGCAAACTTTAAGATGTTCCACAGTCTGTGGGGAGGGCAGTAATATTGTGGCTTTAATTCTCCATGGCCTTATTACTAGTGAAATAGAGTCCTTTTTCATGTGTTTACATGCTATCTGAATTTCCTCAATTACAAGTTGCCTGTGCGGCTCCTTTTCCATTAGGTTGCCTGTTTCTATATTGATTTGCAAAAACTTCATATTCTGGATAAGAGAACTTTCATAGCTATATATGTTGCAAATATTTTCCCCCATTGTCTCTTCATTCTAATTTTTAAAGATTTATTTATTTATGCATACAAGAGCTGGGGTGCAGGCCAGAGGTGTGGGGGGGTGAGAGGATTCACCACAGAGAGCGGGGAGCAGAACAGGCAGACTGACTGAAATACACTGCTGAGGGGAGCAGTGGGTGAGACAGGAGAGGTCTGCTGCACCATGTGGGTCACCTCCCTGACCGGGGATAGAACTTGTACTGCAGTGGCTGTGGATAGTTTCTCCTGCCTCACCCGCTGCTGTCCTCAGCAGTGTACTTCAGTCTATCCACCTGTTCTGTTCCCCACTCTGTCTCTAGTGAAGCCTCTCATCCTCCCCAACTCTGGCCTACACCCCAGCTCTTGTATGCATAAATAAAAAATCGTTAAAAAGCAACAAGAACAAGAACATCTATACAATCCAAGCCCTCCCTTAGCAGATCCTAAAGCAAGAACTCAAATACAGGTCTTAACAATATAAAATCTTCCGATCCATGAACAGAAAATATCTCTTTAATTTAGAGCATCTTTAATTTATCATATGCATTCTTTATGTGTTTTGTTACATTTATGGCTAAGTGGGGGTCTTGGGGTGCTAATGTAAGTGGTGCTGTGTTTTGAGTTTCAAATACAATTGTTTACTGCTCGTACAAGAGAAAGCAATTGACTTTCAAATATTAATCTTATATTTTGTGACCTTGCTTAATTGCTTATGAATTCCAGGAGATTTATTTTGTTTATTCTGTAAAATTTTCTACATAATCATGTATAAACAAAAAGCTTGTTTCTTTGTTCTGCATCAGTATACCTCTTATTTTCTTTGCTTGTCTTACTGTGTTAGCTGGGACTTACCGTACAATGTTGAAAAAGAGTGGTGAGAGGGGACATCCTTGCCTTGTTCTTGATCTTAGTGGTGAAGTTCTAGCTTTCCTTCTCTCTGTAGAACTTTTAAAGTTTTTCTTGTAAGGCAGATTTACTGGCAACAAACTCCCTGTGTGTTGGGGGCCTCCCTGGTGGTGCAGAGGTTAAAGACACAGTACTATCAAGCTATGGCCAGCCACTGCAACATGAATTCAATCCCTGGCCCACTGCTCCCCTCAAAAGTGTATTTTAGTAGATCCACCTGTTCTGCTCCCCACTCTGTCTCTGTGAATCCTCTCACCCCCCAGGACCTCTGGCCTACACCCCAGTTCATAAATGAATAAATCTTTAAAAAACAAATTTCCTCCTTTTGTTCATGTTAGAAAGTCTATTTTTCCCTTCACTTCTTAAGTATGTAAATTATTTATTTTTGTGCATGCATTTACCTACACAATTTACAGAAAATAAAATAATGCAGAGTATACAGAATACCCTCTTAAGACTTTTTAGGAGCAGAAGATTTTATTGATGCAGCGCAAAGAATAAAATTCTATACTTTTGAAAACATTTAAGTTAAATGGTAGCCTTGTTAAAAAATTTTGGTCCAGATATGGAACTGTCAGCTTTTTAAAAAAAGATTTTATTTATTTTTACATAGAAGAACTGGGGTACACGCCAGAGGTGCGGGGTGGTGAGAGGATTCACCAGAGACAGAGTTGGGAGCAGAACAGGCAGATTTAGGGGGTTGGGGGGAAAAAAGAACAGGCAGATTGACTGAAAACACACTGCTGAGGGGAGCAGTGAGTGAGGCAGGAGAGGTCTGCTGCACCATGTGTGTTAGCTCCCTGGCTGGGAATCAAACTGGTGCTGCAGTGGCTGCTGATAGCTTCACAGTGCTGAGACTTTAACCCCCTGTGCCACCAGGGAGGCCCTGGGGTCTTTTTCATAGGGCACTAATTCCATTCATGAGGGCTCTGTCCTTATGACCCAATGACTTCCCAGATGCCCCACCTCCTAATACCATCACCTTGCTCAGTAGGTTTTCAACATATGAATTTTGGAAGGACACAACCATTCAATCTGCAGTGGCTCATCACCCCTTAACCACGTGATCAAAGCTAATATTGGGCAAGCAGTTATGTGCAGCACAGCAATGTTTTGGTCACCTGTGGACAGCATTTTGGGTGCATTGTTCCCCACATTACTGTTGCGTAGTAACATCGTATCTGATGTAATGTGGTAGCATTTATGCCAGTGGCAGCCTCATACCACTTGTGTTTACCACATCTCTTGAGAACATCATTTCCCTTCTGCTCGATTTATGTTGTTGTTTTGTTCATCATAGTCCCTAAAAGGACACAACGTACTGCTAATATTGCCAGTCAGAGGCTTTACTGAGTGGTTGATCTGGAAACAAAAATCAAAATGATTAGGGCCTGAGAAAGTGGAGAATCAGTGAGTGCGACATCCTTACCAGTCAGGCGTGTCCCATGCCACTATAGCTGTGATCTCGAAGGACAAGAACAAAGTGACAGAAGCTGTTAAAGAGTCTGCTTCAATGAGAGCAAGAAGACCAGAAAAATTTCAAGAAGAACCTATATCAGATATGGAGAAACGTCTGCTGTTAGAGAAACGTCTAATGACCTGGATAGAGAATGACACAGATCATATTTCTCTCAACATGTGATCGTTTGGTCACGACCAAAGTGAAATATTTGTGATGATGAAAGAAAGAAAAATCTGGACCCAACTGCGATGTTAAATTTACTGCTAGTTCTGGGTAGTTTAAATGATTCCAGAATTGTCATTCATTATATAATGTGAGAGTGGGTGGTGAGTCTGGCAAGTGCTGTAAAGGCAGCTGAAAAAAATTCTGGAAACCCGAGATAAGCTGATTGTGGAGGAAAATTGAAACTTACTTGCCAGAGCAAATTTTCAATATGAATGGAACCTCCCTATTCTGGAAATATGCATGAAAGCACTTTCATCCATAAGAAGGCTAAGTCATTACCAGGATTCAAGGCTTTGAAGGGCAAGATAAGTCTTGTTTGGGTCCAGTGTTTCAGGCTACAAAGTAAAACCCTCTGTGATCTGGTATAGGAAGGACCCAAAGACCTCCAAGCGTATCAATAGGCATAGTCCAGTGCCAGAAGTCAAGGGTGACCCAGTTCCTCTTCCAAGGTGCCCTCTTTAATTGTTTTGCCAGTGAGATAGAGAAGTACTGTTTGGAGAATAACATTCCTTTCAAGATTTTGTTTATTGCTGATAATGCTCCTGAGACAGCCTCCTTTTAATGGTGATCTCCATCTCATTATCAGAGTGGTTTTTCTCCCTCCAAAACCACCTCTTTGATTCAACCATTGGGTCAAGAAATTGTAGCAGCTTTTAGGTTTACTACCTGAGGAGGAACTTAGCCCAGGCTATTGTTGCAACCGAGGAAGACACTGATGCAATTCTGGAAGGATTACAACATGTATGACTGCATCAAAACCCTGTTTGTGCTTGAGTTCGTGTCACCAAGGAGCATATGGGTTGTATGTTGGAGAAGACACTCAAGAGAAGTTCATCCCTGACTTCAGAGGATCTTCCAAGGATGAGGAGACTGTTGAGGTGGCAAGGAACTTTAACCTGGGTGTGGATGAGGATGACATTGAGGAACTCCTAGAAGTGGTTCGTGAAGAACTGACTAATAAGGAGTTGTTGAAACAGGAACACTTAACTGAAGAAGAGGTAAAAGAAAAGGAAACCGAAGGAGAGGAAGAAGAACCGCAAAAAAAAAAATTCACAGTGAAGGGGCCTCCGTGGTTGTGCAAGGGGTTAAGCACCGTGCTGTGAAGCAGCCACAGACACTGCAACACGAGTTCGATTCCCTGGGCAGGGAGGTGACCCGCGCACGGTGCGGCAGGCCTCTCCTGCCTCACCCACTGTTTCTCTCAACAGTGTGTTTCAGTCAGTCTACCTGTTCTGCTCCCCACTCTGTTTCTGGTGAATCCTGTCACCTCTGGGGCCTCTGGCCTGTACCCCAATATGCATACTTTTTTTTAAAAAAAGAAAATTCACAGTGAAGACTTTAGCAGAAGATTTTTCAGACCTCAATAAGCTCCTTAAAAAATTTGAAAACAGGGCCCGCCCTGGTGGCGCAGTGGGTTAAGCAACGCACTATGAAACAAACCGCAGCCACTGCAGCACGAGTTCGATCCCTGCCTCCGGCCACAGAGGGGACCCACATGGCGCAGCAGACCTCTCCTGCCTAGCCCGCTACTGCCCTCAGCAGTGTGTTTCTGTCAATCTGCCTGTTCTGCGTCCTGCTCTGGCTGATGGATTCTCTAACCACCCCCACACCTCTGGCCTGTACCCCAGTGCTTGTATGCATAAATAAATAAATCTTTTTTAAAAAATTGAAAACATGGTCCTTAGCACCAAAAGGTTTTCCATTAATAGAGATAAATGTCTATAGTACATTACCTGCTTATAAGCAAATCTATGAGGACAAAAAGAAGCAAACCACCAGGAACATGTTTCTGAAAAGAGGGATACCTCCTCAACAAGAGCCTTAAGCAAGTTCTTCAGGGCCTATTCCAGAAGGAGGCATTGTTATCATAGCAGATGACAGCTGTGCGCAAATTACTGCCCCTGCAGACCCTCCAGTGGGGCAAGATATGCAGCGGAAGGCAGTGATATGCAGGTCCTGACCCTGCATAGGTGTAGGCTAATGTGTGTGTTTGTATCTTAGTTTTTAACAAAACATTTTAAAATTTAAAAAATAGAAAAAAAGCTTATAGACTAAGGACATAGAGAAAATATGTGCTGTATAATGTTTTCGTGTTTTAAGCTGTGTTATTACCAGTCAAAAAGTTTTCAAGATTAAAAAGCTTGTAAAATATAAGTTACAGTAAGTCGAGGTTAAGTTCATATTCAAGTCTTCAAAATAGCTTATTCATGATGAAAGTATCGCCATACAAGATACTTAGTAACTAGAAAGAGAGAAACAGTGGTTTGAAAGTAGAGATACCTGGCAGGTATCACCTTATCACATGATCAAAGTTAATTTTGGGGTAAATCTACTCCAAAAAAGTGATTAAAAATTAAACCAATGTTATCTTAATAAAAATTATAGAAGAAAAATAAAATGAATTTAGGCTAGATAAAAAATAAAGGTGACTAATTAATGTGATAAATGCAATATGTGATTCTGGATTATATCCTGGACTAGAAAAAAAATTGCTTTACAAGTCATCATTAGGAAAACTGGGAACATTTGAATGAGGATTTTAGATAATATTTGTACCAATGTTAAATTTCCAGAATTTGATAACTTTTGTATTGTGGCTTTGTGAAAGAATGTCCTTGTTAGTAGGAGATATACTCGGAAGTATTTGGTCAATTTTTAATATCTGTACTCTTATACTGACAGTAAACATAAGGTCCCAAGTAAGCATAAGATTTTATTTATTTTTTTCTTGGAATGTTTGCTTTCTTTTCTAGGTGTAGTCCCCATACGATGTCCACCACCAAGCCACCCATGCACCATCACCATAGTTCCTTGTGCTTTTCCCGCCCCTGCCTTGATCCAAGTCCATCCCTCTTCCCTGCAGAATGTCTCTGATTTGTAGTTGTCTGCTTATTTTTGTTTTTAAACATAAGATTTTGAAGCAGGTTATGGTTTATAGGAATAACCACATCAGTTTTCCTTTCCTTAATTCTTCCCCTTTTGAGGACGATGACTTAAGACCCACATGAACAGGTTCGTACATAACAGGGGTTGGATTAGGGGAGAGGAGTTCCAAAATTGGTAATTGAGAGCTTATAGGGGATTAGGAACACTCCCCACCCTTTCCCTCTGGAAGGTAAATGGCTGGTTCTGGGTTTCATCTCACTTGGAAATGTAAACACATACTTTTGGATAGTAAATTTCTCCCTGGGGTCTCCTGTTAGCTACTCACCATTTAACCTTTTATTATCTAATCAGTCCAAAGCTTGCTTGTTTTCTAGCCCCAGTTTTTTTCCTCAGAAACCCTAACTGTCCAGAAGCATGAATATCTTTTCTTTGCAGTACCACAGTATTTAGGAGTTAAGGAAAATCATGGTTGCAACATAATATATATTGTCTACCTACCTACCTATATTGTCTATCTACCTACCTATCTATGTGATGGAGGAAAGAGAGAGGATAACAGTGAAATGGTTAACAAATGAGGCATCTGGATGAAGAGTATAGAGTAGTTCTTCATACTGTTCTTGCAACTTTTCTAAGTTTGAAATCATTTCAAAAGAAGAACTTAAGCAATGTAAAATAAAATACAGTGGGAAAGAGAATACCCCATCTTGGAACAGGACAATAGTTGCAAACATACTTTTTCCATAAATACTGTCCACTTGTAGATATGTGGGATGTCCCATGTCAACAGATTTGACTCAAGGGTTTCTTGGTCCTTCCTTCCTGGTGCCTGCAATTCCTAGGGCACCATCCAAGGGAAGCCAATGTCCAAGAAGGCAGCTGGGATGAGGGAGATGAGACATTCTCCCTGAAGAATAGTTGGAGAACTAAAGAATGAAGGAGGCTTAGCCAAGTGACAGCTGGGGAGCGAGAAGATTTTTTTTTTTTTGGCAGTGGAGGTAGGGGCAGAGTTTATAATGTGAAAAGTGCTTGGCATATAAAAAGACCGTCTAAACATTTGCAAAATAAGTATGTAAACGATCTTTTAATTCAAAATACACTTTAAATGACACAATCTTTAAACAAGGTTCTTGCCTATCCTTGAAATCAAGATAAAACCAACAGCAGTTCATGGTGCAGATTTCTATTTGTTTCTGGAAAGGAGATCTGTAGCTTCTACATATAAGTGGGTTCATCTACGTTTTGCTGGAAAGATAAAAATGAACAATTAGATGAAGGTAAAATGAGATGAAAATGTTTTCATTTTCATGAAAATTATTCCATTTTAAACATTCAGTAAAAATTTCTTTAACTTGCTCCAAATTTTTTGAATTTTTTCGATAAACATATATTTACTTCCTTTCTCTTGCTTTTTCATTTGTCTATATTTTCTTTCTGAAAATGGAGTATTCAAAAGAAAAGAACTGTGCTCTTAAATCTGGGAAATAAAAGGATGTGGCAAAATCAACCATAATCTGTTCAGTATAATAACCATTGTGATGTATTCCTTTTTAATGTATTTTCTCCAAGCATTTATATTATGTCGATATAGCCTTCAAATACATTAAAAAGTAAAATTTTATTGCGGTAAGGTTGGTTTTTAACCGAAGTTTCACTGTGCAGCACAATTCATCATCTTTATACACTGTATCATAACCACCAAAAGCTAATTTCCATCCATCATCATACAATCAAATGCATTTTAAAATGAGAATAGGAATCTCAGTGTGGATAAAAGCTGCAATCTTAAATACTTGCATGGTAATTCACATAATGGGGATATTTTCCCAAGTTGCTAGTTATTCTTAGAAACCATTTCTTCTGCCTCCTTGATTAAAAGGAAGTGCAGACGCCATCTGTTGTTAGCTGAACAGCTGTAGCTGGAACCTGATAGCCTGTTGGTGGAGTGTGGGAGGTTAGGAGCCCTCACTCCAGATTTCCTAACTGCAGTTAATCCCTTCTAAGTAGGCCTGATTGTGGCTCGGAACACAGGGCCCTCTGCTGGAGTATGTGCAAAATGCCACCCAGAGAATTTTCTGGAAAAAAAACCCAGTCTAGGGACAATAAAGTGAAAATATTATGAGAACCAAAGAAAACAACTCAGTATTCGTTTGATTTTGCTATACAATAGAAAAGGCGTCGGCTTCAAAGATACAATAGTTATCACGAAATTAGAAAGCTCATTTATCCTCTTTGTTAGCAACATCTAAGATGTATTGATGCGTTGTTTATTTTTTACAATTGATTACTAAAATGGTGCATTTTATTCATCACCCGGGGAAGCAAAACTATGTAATTTTCAACATTTATAACAATTGTTTTCAGAGTCATAACTTTGGTTTTTAAAGATATTATACTTCATATCCACCTGGGGGTGGTCTAAGAAAAAATATGATCTGTGACTCAGCAGTTTTCTTTTTAGACTCATTTATCCCCAGCCATACATTGAAGCAAATGATGTCATGAAACCATTGTATTAGGTGCTTTGAAACCCTTTGATAATAATCTCTAGGCTTTAGAAGTGTTAGAATAGGTTTATTATTTGCCCCTATAACTTAATTAGTTAAGGTATCAGCGAAAGAGAAGAATGCAAGAGAGAATACCTTATAGATTTCCATATAATGAGATAACTAATATAGCCGCTAAAATTAAGACACTAATTTGGAAAGATGCCATTATTTTATTGCCAAATGAATAAAAATAAGTTGAAGAACAATAAGCACTCACTGATCTCATTTTTGTTTAAAAAAAGTTGGTATAAGAATAGCCAAATATTCAGAAGCACACACAAACACACAATTCTATTTTCAGGATGCCTATTTTATCAGTGTTTTTTCTTTCATGACATCTGATTTGTCAATTATAAAAATATTTGCCCTAGTTTTCATTTAATACTTCCAAGATTGTTTTTTTTTCACATTTAAAAAAATATATGAAGCTTCTACCCAGGTGGAATTTTCTTTTTGTTCGAGGGGTAAGAGAGCTATTTGAGTTTTCATTTCCCCACATAAATAACTACTAGGGACCCTAGAAATATCTGAAAGCATTTTGAATTTGTTAGGAAAATAGCAATGTAGGGGAAATGGTGAAGACTTCTAATAGAAGAAAAATTAAGAACCCTTTAAATATCTGTAGTTTTATAAGTAAATATGTAGAGGAAGAAACTATGATAGAAGAGGCAATTAAACTCATCACTACCCAAAAGGAGCTATGTCAGGACTGTACTTGAATAGAGAAAAGGGAATTTTGTCTATTCACTTGGGAATTCTGATCCATGATATTTTGACATCAAAATCTCCAACTTAGTATGGCAGGAAAGTAATGAATTTTGCTCTGGTTTTAAGCCATAGAATTTAAGGTAGCTAAATGAAATGTATTTGCTTTACCCATTTGTTGGTGGAAAACTATTGCTTAATATATGCAACTCACAACAATGACTTCTAAATGGGTTAAAGACTTAAATTTAAGACCAGAAACTGTAAAGCTTTTAGAAGAAAAACTCATTGACATTGGTCTCACAGTGATTTCCTGGATATGAGTAAGAGCAGAAGCCAGAAAAACAAAAATAAATAAGTAGGACTATATCAGATATCTGATAAGGAATTAATATTCAAGACATATAAAGAGTTCATGCAACTCAATAGCTGGTGGGGGGGGATGTTAAGAACTCCACTGAAAAATGTGTGAAGGAACTAAATAGATGGTTTTCCAAAGAAGACATACCAAAGGTATATGAAAATAAACTCAAAATCACTCATCATCAGGGAAATGCAGATCACTGAGATAATTACCTCACTTGTTAGAACAGCTATCAAAAAAACAAGTGTTGGCAAGGGTGTGGAGAAAAAGCAATTCTTGCAAATTGTTGGTGGGAATGCAGATTGGTACAGCCATTATGGAAAACAGAATGAAGAGTCCTCAAAAATTAAAACTATAAACAAAAATAGATCTACTATATCATCCAATAACCCCATTTGGGGTATATATCCAAAGGAATTGAAATCAAGATCTTCTAGAGACCCTGCACTCCCTGTTCATTACAGCATTATTCACAATAGCCAAGATCTGGAAACAACCTAGGTGTCAGCGAATGGATGAATGTATAAATATGTGACATATACACATGTGTATTTATATATCATATCTTCATATGACACGTGTGTATTCAACCATGAAAAGTAATTCCTGCCATTTGTGACAACTTGGATGGATCTTGAGGACTATGTTAAATGAAATAAGTTAGAGAAAGACAACACTATAGATATCACTTAAATATGGAATCTGAAAAAGACAAGCCCAATAAACAGTGGACTAGTGGTCACCAGGCATTGGGGGTAGTGGGGAGATATTAATGAAGGAGCTCAAACTTCCAGTGGAAACCTATGAGAATGTTCCATAGCAAAAAGACCAGAAATAAGTGTTGGTGAGAATGTGGAATAAAAGGACCCCTCCCATGCTGCTGATGAGAATGTAGACTGGTTCATCCCCTGAGGAAAATAGTATGGAGATTTCTCAAAATATTAAAAAATAAGTATACTATATGATCCAGCAATTCTACTGCTAGGTAGCTACCCAAAGAATGTAAAAGCACCCCTTTATTTTTTTCTTCTTTTTCTTTATATATATTTGACATCAGTTGTGGTCCCATGGATTTCCCCCAATTTCACCAGTGCACCATCACCTCAATCTCTTGTGCTCTTTCTGCCCTCATCCCATTCACTCCCCCTCCCCACAAAGTGTTTCTGATTTGTCCTTGTCTTTTTTTTTATTGTTGTTTTTCTTTTCCTTGGTCCATTATTTGGTTCCCTTATATTCCTCCTAAGAGTGAAACTATCTGGTATTTTTCTTTTGCCTTCTGACTTATTTCACTGAGCATAATCCCTTCTAGCTCCATCCATGTTTCTACCGAATGACTCTAGTTTATCTTTTTTGATTATAACATCTTTAAAGACACAGCACCCAAAGCAAAGATAGCGAAGGAAAAGGTAAACAGCTGGGACTACATCAAACTTAAAAGCTTTTCTAGGGGCCTCCCTGGTGGTGCAGTGGGTTAAGCAACGCACTATGAAGCAAACCTCAGCCCCTGCAGCATGAGTTCCATCCCTGCCTCTGGCCAGGGAGGGGACCCACATGGCACAGCAGACCTCTCCTGCCTGGCCCGCTGCTCCCCTCAGCAGTGTGTTTCAGTCAGTCTGCCTGTTCTGTTCCCCACTCTGTCTCTGATGAATCCTCTCACCTCCCTGGACTCTGGCCTGTACCCCAGCTCTTGTATGCATAAATAAATAAAAAGTTTTTAAAAAGTTTTTGTACAGCAAAAGACACACTAACCAAAACAAAGCAACACCCCACCAACTGGGAGGAAATCTTTGCACACAACACTACTGACAAAGGACTCATCACAAATATCTACAAAGAGCTGACCAGACTAAACAAAAACAAAGTAAACAATCCAGTCAAAAGAATGGGCAGAAGAGCTAAAAAGCAGTTCTCCAAGAGGAAATGCAAATGGCCAACAGGCACATGAAAAAATGCTCAAAAGCACCCCTCTAAAGGTATATGTTCACTCCTATGTTTATTGCAGCACTATACAGCCAAGTTATGGAAACAACCTAAGTGCCCAAGGACAGGTAAATGGATTAAGAAGATGTGGTACATATACACAACGGAATACTCAGCTATATAGAAAAATGGAAGGTTGCATTTGCAACAACAGAGATGGACCTGGAGAGGATTAAGCTAAGCAAAGTAAGTCAGAAGGAGAGACAAATCCAGGATCATTTCACTCATGAGAAATATAGATAAAAGAAAGGAATAGACAGAACAGATCCTATAAATCTGATCCTCACATCCTGAATTGGGGCCACTGGAGGATGCAAGCAAAGGGTGAAAGGGGTCCCATGGAATATGGCGGAAGACTGTGGGTGCCTTGGTTGTAGGTGTGGTGTGGCAACAACATACGTCTGAAAAGGTATGAACCTATAACTGAAACATGTATAGTGTTGTAAACCATTATTACCTCAAAAAAAAAAAAAGCACACACATACAATGTAAACAAAGTACAAAAACTTCCAGCAAAAGATGAACACATTCTGGGATCTAATGTACAACGTAGTGATTATAATTAATAATCCATATCATATATATATATTTTTTATAAAATTTGCTTTCTTTTCTCAGGTGTAGTCCCCAAAGAATTTCCATCACCAGTTTACCTGTGCACCGTCACCATAGTCCCCTGTGCTCTTCCTGTCTGTGCTTTGATCTCTCTCCCTCCCATTCCCCTGCAGAATGTCTCTGATTTGTAGTTGTCTATTTTTTTTGTTGTGCTGTTTTTATTCCTTTGGTTGTTGTTGTTATTACTAATTTTTCCTTGATCCCCTATATTCCTCTGTGAAATCATCCAGTATTTTTCTTTTTCCTTCTGACTTATTTCACTGAGCATAATACCTTCAAGCTCCATCCATGCTGTTGCGAATGGCATTAGTTTATCTTTTTTGATTGCTGAATAGTATTCCATTATGTATATATATTACGAGGTCTTCTTGAGCCTGTCATCTATTTGGGGGGGGCATATGGTTGATTCCAAGTCTTACTTATTATAAATAGTGCTGCAATAAACATAGGGGTGCAGGTATTCTTTTGAATTGATATTTCTGTGTCCTTTGGGTATTTTTGGGTCATATGGTAGCTCCATTTTTAGTAGTCTGAGGAACCTCCATACAGCTTTCCATAGAGGCTGGACCAGTTTGCATTCCCACCAGCAGTGTAGGAGAGTTTCTTTTCCTCCACATCCTCGCCAACATTTGTTGCTGATGGTTTTTCTCACATGCGCCATTCTTACTGGTGTCAGGTGGTATCTCATTGCGGTCTTAATTTGCATTTCCCTGATTATGAGGGACGTTGAACATTTTTTTATATGCCTGTTGGCCATTTGCATCTCCTCTTTGGAGAAGTGTCTTTTGAGTTCTTCTGCCCATTTTTTTTTTAAAGATTTATTTATGCACACAAGCACTGGGGTACAGGCCAGAGGTGTGTGGGGGGGTGAGAGGATTCACCACAGAGAGCGGGGAGCAGAACAGGCAGATCAAC
>JAGFMF010012148.1:15851-27955 GCA_019455555.1 Galemys pyrenaicus | reverse complement strand
CCTCCCTGGCCAGCGGCAGGGATCGAACTCGTGCTGCAGTGGCTGCGGTTTGCTTCATAGTGCGTTGCTTAACCCACTGCGCCACCAGGGAGGCCCCCATCTTCTGCCCATTTTTTTTTTACTGGATTGTTTACTTTGTTTTTGTTAAGTTGTGTGAGTTCTTTGTGAATCTTTGTGATCAGTCCCTTATCAGTTGTATGGAGTGCAAAAATTTTCTCCCAGTCTGTGGGGTGTCTCTTTGTTTTGGTTAAGAGCTTCTTGTGTACAGAAGCTCTTTAATTTGATGTAGTCCCAGCTGTTTATCTTTTCCTTCACTTTCTTTGCTTTAGGTGGTGTGTCTTTAAAGATGTTACTGAGATATATGCCATGTAGTGCTTTGCTTATGTTTTCTTCTATATATTTTATGGTTTCAGGTTTGAGTGTTGCTGAGAGAATAGATCTCAAATTTTCTCACCACAAAAAAGAAATGGTAACTGCCTGAAAAGGTGAAAGTGGTAGCTAATGCTATGGAGATAATCATTTTGCAATATATAAAAAGTATCAAATTAACATGTTAAACTTAAGTTGACAAAGTGTTATGTGTCAATTATATTTCAATAAAGTTGGAAAAATGAATAAAGATAAATAACAACCAAAAATATTGCTGGACAAGTTTGAATCACTATGAAAAGTAATCTTTCCTCAGACATCATCTCCATCTGTCCTATACACATTAAATATAGTAGTTGTAAATCATTTTTATATGTTCATTTTTTTACATGTGATAAGGAAAATAATCCCTTTTTCATTAAGCTTCACAGTATTGGAAAATATCCAACTGAACAAATAGCATAATGACTACTAGCCTTTTGGTGGTGGGTGTGGTGTGATAACTTATATTTGCAGAGATGTGAACTTTAAACCCCTGAAACGCAACAGTGTTGTATGTCGTTACTTCAATAAACCTTAAAACAAAAAAGACCGAAAGACCTACAGTACAATATCACAACCAGGGAATGAACATCATTCCAATCCACAGGATCTCTCTGTGGCTGCTTTATCACATCCACTGCTCTTCCTCTCCACCCCTCCTCCTGTGTTTAAAAAGAAATACATATCACATACTTTGCCTGAGTATACAAAGCTGGTTCAACATTGAAAAATCAATTTATTTCATCATATCAATGGAATAAAGAAGAAAATCAATATGATCACATCAATTGACATAGAAAAAGCATTTGACAAATCTGTAAGTAAAACTCTCAGCAGTTAGGAATACCTCAGGCTGTTAAAGAACATCTACAAGAAAACTAAAGCTCTTATCATACTTGGTGGTGAAAGACTGAATGTGTGATTACTTACTGAGGCAATTTTATGGTAGCTGCCCTAAAACCTTTGCAGATGATTCCAACATGTGATTTATCTCAGCGCTGTCTTCTTTGCTGATAGTCTTTCTCACATAAATTGTGGATTTTCTTGGTTTTTGGTAAGTGGACTGGGTTTTTTCATCATATCCAGAGCATTTTGGATATTATATTATCATACTTAATCTTCTTTGGGGGAGATATTGTATTGTGAGATGTAACCTCTTAAAATTTATTTATTTTTAAAATAAGTTGTAAAATTTTTTAAATAAATAAAAATAAATTTGTATAGTTGTAGCATTGGTTTACAGCATTGCTAATATTTTGGAAGTATAGGAGCTCCCCCTTCAGGTGTAGTCGCTGTAGTGCACCCACCACCAAGTACCCATAATCCTCCACCATCGCCCATGTGCTCTTTCTCCACCCTGTTCTCCCCACTCTCCTGGATGCCTCACATCTATGGTCAGCTTTCAAAGGTTGGTTTTAAAGTTTGTCTTTGTCTGACCCTTAGTTTGGTTTCATTATATTCCACATGTAAGTGACAACAGCCGGTATTGATCTTTCTTCTCCTTCTGGCTTTTTTTTTTTTTTTAGCCAATAGTTTCCCTGTTGAGGTGAGGCATGAGGGGTGAGTGGGTGTATGTTCAATTTCCTGTTGGGCTCTTAAGAAATCAGCTCAGCAGAGGTAGAGCACTAAATCACAGTACCTTGATGGAGGTGGGTGGGTGGAAACTCATCTCCCCCTTCTGTCTGCTGACTCCTTCCAAGAAAAATCAGAGCACAAACTGGCTCCATTGCCTTACCTCTTGTGGGGGTGTAAGCTTACCTGCCAGCTCAGCCCCCGCTGACACCAGAGGTGAGGGGAATGTGCAGTCCTGATGAGGTAGTGATGAGATGATTGGGAGTCAGGTGTGATGTTGGGTTTAGTGAGCGGGGTTCCATGAGGCACACAGCCAGTTTACTAAGGAAAAGACATTTGCATAGACACAAGCAGGCAAAAGTTGCATTTTATTATTTTTTAATTGCATTTTAGAAGGACAGATTTATTAGTGTAACAGTGTGACCCTCATAGAAAGGGGAGGTCCCAGGTTCCCTGCGCCATCCAGGAAGGGTGGGGCTGAGTGTTCAAGAGAAGCTAAAAAAGACAAAAGAAGAAAAAGAAGGGCCTCTCTGGTGGCTCAGTGGGTTGAACACCGCATTGTGAAGCATCTGCTGCACAGCAGCCGGAGTTCAATCCCTGGCCAGGGAGGGGACCCACGTGGCACAGCAGACCTCTCCTGCCTGGCCTGCTGCTCCCCTCAGTAATGTGTTTCAGTTAGTCTGCCTGTTCTGCTCCCCACTCTGTTTCTGGTGCATCTTCTCACCTCCCGTGACTCTGGCTGTACCCTAGTTCTTGTATGCATAAAATAAAATCTTTAAAAAATAATAATTAATTTTAAAAAGAAGAAGAAAAGAAGACTTGGAGGAAGCACATGGAGCCATGTGTGAAGCCATGCTCGTTTTTTGTCCTTGGGCTTGCACCAGGGACTTGAAGGATGTGGAAGGAGACACTTGAAAGAGACAGAGATATGGATGAGAGAACGCTGGGGAGGCTGACAGTGGCAGCCTGTCTCTTGACTTGTACTTTGAATTTGCTCCTTTCCTTCCAGACCTGCCTGGCCCCTCTTCCCCTTTCCTATGGTCCTTGCCAGTAGGTGCCTTAGACTTGTGACAAGGTTTCAGGCCTCAGTGTCCCCACTTTGGGCCAACCCTGTTTGACTGGGCATTTACCCATGAGGGGATGGGCAACTTTGGGTGCTTCTTGGAGAAATCATTTTAACTATTCTCTCTCTTCTCTCTATTGCACATTAATTGTATTAAAGTTCTTCTCTATTGAAGGCCTTATACACTAAGAGTATGTTTGTCTTTATGTGGTGGGTGGTATAACCATTTAGAGCATGCAGGTTTGTGGGTTCTGGGGTGCCCCTCATTCTGCCCACTAACATTAGGAATAAGAGAATGGAAAAAGAAAGGAGGCATCTGCATAGACATAGGTGGGCAGGAAGCTGCTTTTGACAGGGGCATATTTGTTGAAAGAGCCATTTTTGGGAGAAGAACTGTGTTTTGTCAGGGCAGGAGTTGTTCTTATGTAGTGTTCTTTTGAGGGGTTCATTCCTTTGTGGATTGTTACCTATTGTTAAATCAATCACCTCTAAAGTCTGATTGGGTTCATCTGTTTGAGGAATGATTCTTTGTAATGACCCTCAATCTCCATATCCCCTGCACTCCCCACACACCTATCATTTCCTGAACCTAAGGATTTTTCCATAGCGGGTTGAACGACTATGTTCATCATTTCTTCCCCCATCTGTAGTTTCTGGCCTTCAGAAGCTTCCATGCTAAAATGTCTACTCTAAGCCTACATTAGACTCATTTCTTCCTGTCTTGTTTAGTCTGTTGATAATGGGGTGGAGGTTCAGTTCACTTCTTCCTGTCATGGGGTGCGGTAGACTTTCAGCTCCCTACTCCCTTGATGAAAGGTGGGAGCCGCGGGGGTGACTGTACCATTGGTGTTTGGCTAGTGTGGGGCTGGTATCACCTAAGACTTTCTGTTATTAAGCCACCACTTCCCTCGACCTTTGGCTTGAAGAAACTGGCTGTTCTTGGAGATCTCATTCTCTGTCTCTCTCTCTCTCTCTCTCTCTCTCTCTCTCTCTCTCTCTGACTGTTGGCACTTCTGGATTGGCAACTATAAGGAAATCAGGACGCTCACTACCATACTGTTTCTTTTTTAAAAATTAATTTATTCATATATATTTGACATCCATTGTGGTCCCCATGGAATTCCCACCACCATTCCACCCGTGCACCATCACCTCAGTCCCTTGTGCTCTTTCTGCCTTCACCCCAGTCCTTCTCCCCCACCCCCCACAAAGTGCCTTTGATTTGTATTTGTCTTTTTGTTCTTGTTGTGTTGGATTTTTTTGATTGTTACTGTTCTTTTCCTTGAGCCCTTTTTTTGTCCCTTTATATTCCTCCAAAAAGTGAAACTATCCGATATTTTTCTCTTGCCTTCTGACTTATTTCACTAAGCATAATCCCTTCTAGCTCCATCCATGTTTCTACAAATGACTCTAGCTTATCTTTTTCATTGCTGAATAGTATTCCATTCCGTATATGTACGACATCTTCTTGATCCAGTCATCTATTTTTGGGCAATTGGGTTGTTTCCAGATCTTACTAATTATAAATAGTGCTGCAATAAACATGGGGGTACAGGTATTCTTTTGGATCAGTGTTTTTGTGTTCTTTGGGTAGATCCCTAGGAGCGGGATTACTGGGTCATAGGGTAGCTCTATTTTTAGTAGACTGAAGAGCCTCCATATGGCTTTCCACAGTGGCTGGATTAACTTGCATTCCCACCAGCAGTGTAGTAGAGTTCCTTTTTCTCCACATCCTCGCCAACATTTGTTGTTGTTGGGTTTTTTTTGCTATGTGCCAGTTTCTTAAGTCTTGCCGCCCCTAAGCTGTCCCCCTTCAGAGCCTTCCTGTGTTGTGTTTGTTATGTGCAGGTCGGTGGATTTCCTTGTAATAAGGAGGGCTTGGGGAGAAAGCGACTACTCCATCTTGATTGGGGCTGAAAGTCCGTTGTTATTTCTTTTGGTGCTCAGATTGTCCAGATTTGGCCCGGTGAGCTTGCCCTCAAGCCGTCTCCCGTGTTCCCATTATTCTTTGTGCCACCATTACTTCCTTGGCACAAAAATGTCCCAAACTTGTCTTGTTCTTTCCTTGCTGCAGTCCTAGAACAAGTCATTTCCCCGAAGTGCCCTGTGTGGTTAGTGGGAAGTGGTGGTTAGAAATCATGATGGGGGCAGCAGACACCTGCTTGTCACCAGGAGGCGCTCACGCACAGGTCTTCTTTTTAAAAAATCAATCAATTAATTAATTAATTTTTATTTTACAATGTTTGCTTTCTTTTCTAGGTGTAGTCCGCGTACAGTTTCCACCACCAATTCACCTGTGCGCCATCACCATAGTCCCTTGTACTTTTCTCGGCCTTGATCCCACTCCCTCCGTCCCTCCCTCTTCCCCACACGCAGGTGTTCTTGACAGAAGGTGTGCGAAGGACAAGGTTAGACGTGGGTCAGATCACAGACAATGCTCCTCTGGCAGCACCTGGGGTCCACCCCCCTCCCCCCCCCCCCCCCCCCCCCGGGGGCCCCGCCCNCCCCCCCCCCCCCCCCCCCCCCCCCGCCCCGGTGCGCCCGTCCCTCTGGCACTGATTGCTAAGAGGGAATGAACTGACGTCGGGGGTGAACTTGCACTTTGCCAAGTGAGATAGAGCCGGGGGGCGGGGGGGAGTGGGGCTCGGGAAAGATCTAAGGGCTGGACCTATCAGCGTTTTGGTTTGCTGGGGACAGGGGTAGCGTGGGCGCTGCGCCAAGAGCCCGCTCGGGCGATCTGTGGCTCCTGTTTCCTGTCAGGAGACCGCGTCCGTGCAGTCGGGACCGCGCGCTGGGCCGCCAGGGGTCCCACTTGCAACAGCCAAGAACCCGCGTGCTCGCTCACCCGCTTCAACGCGTCCGCCTTTCACCGCCGGCTGCCACCCTCCAGCCTCTCGGGTCTCCGCCGGCCTCTCCTCCCACTCGGGAGATTCACACCCCGCTTCAGTCCCTCCTTTCCGGGTCTCTCCCTGCCCTCCCCGATCCCCTGCCCTTTCGAGTCGGCGGGCACCTCTTACTGGCGGCGCCTGTGCAGGAGGGGAGCCGGGGAGCCTTTGGGCGCTGGTGCCCTCGGGGACAGGGCTGGGTTGTCGGCCGCAGGGAGCGGCGCCCGGGGCGTTAGTCCGTATCTCATAGGTAGTGAACCCGAGTACCGAGGCTTGCAGCCGCGAATGTTCTAGCCTTCATGCCGCAGGAGGCTCGTCGAATTAACGCCCCCCCCCCCACACCACCTTTCTAAAGCTGAAGAGTATAAAAAAGTTGCACGTATTTATTGTATACATCGTGATGAGTTTGGACATGGGCTTTGGATACCATCACGAAAAATAAGAGAATAGACATATCCACCCCACCCCACCCCGAAAATTTCCCTAATTTTTTTTTTTTCGTTTTGGTAAGAACACAATACAGGGGCCTCCCTGGTGGCGTAGTGGGTTAAGCAACGCACTATGAAGCAAACCCCAGCCACTGCAGCTCCAGTTCCATCCCTGCCTCTGGCCAGGGAGGGGACCCACATGGCACAGCAGACCTCTCCTGCCTGACCCGCTGCTCCCCTCGGCAGTGTGTTTCAGTCAGTCTGCCTGTTCTGCTCCCCACTCTGTCTCTTGTGGATCCTCTCACCTACCTGAACTCTGGCCTGTACCCCAGCTCTTGTATGCATAAATAAATAAATCTTTTAAAAAAAGAAGAACACAACACAGGGTCGATCCTGTTAATATATTTTAAGGTGTCTGATGCCTCATTGTTAACTATATACGTGCATGTTAACTATCTATAGATACTATGCTATATGGCGGATCTCTAGACTTTATTCATCTTGCAGAACTGGAACTTTACCCTCAGTGAGCAACAACCCCACTTCTGCCTTCCACTCCCTCTTTGGTGAGCACCATTCTATTCTCTGCTTCGAAGAGTTGCTTTGCTGGGGGAGAAAGCATGTTCTGAACAAACTCCACAAATAGGCTTTATAGACCCCACCCCCCACCCCAGGCCAAAGAGAGCCAAGACACCAAGGACTACAAATCCCATAATGTCATCACCCCCCAAGGGTCGCTGGGAACTGAGGGTGGAGTTAAGCAGCAGGCTTGGTACATAACCAGGCCTTGTAAATAACCCTTTATTAACCTTTTTTTGTGTGTGCCTGCAGTTGAGTCTCATTATAAGTCCCTTTTAAGCACGCAGTGAGGACTCACAGTCAGGTAACCCATTTCACCTTGGGGTTCCCTGTAACAGATCTGTTGTAATTACCTCATATAGGCACAGTCATGCTTTTTGTCTTTCTTTGACTGGCTTATTTCACTTATTACAATGACTTCCGGGTTTGCCCATGCTGCCTCATCTGGCAGGGTTTCCTTGTTTTAAAGGCTGGATGATACGCTATTGTATGTACACAGCACATTTTAAAAAAAGATTTATTTATGCAGACAAGAACTGGGGTACAGGCCAGAGGTGCAGGGGGTGAGAGGACCCATCAGAGATAAAGCAGGGAGCAGAACAGGCAGATAGACTGAAACACACTGCCGAGGGGAGCAGAGGGCCAGGCAGGAGAGGTTTGCTGCACCACGAGGGTCACCTCCCTAGCCCAGGATTGAACTCACGCTGCTGTGCAACATGATGCTTCACAGTACAGTACTCAACCCGCTGCACCACCAGGGAGGCCCACAGCACATTTTGACCAGCGCACCTGCTGATAGACATTTAGGTCGTCTCAGTGTCTTGGCTGTTGTGAATGATGCTACAGTGCATTTGGGAGCGCACAGAGCTTTTTGAAATCCAACTTAAAGTCCTGTGGATATATGTATCTAGAAATGGGATTGCTGCATAATATGGTAGTTCTGTTGTTACCAGAACGCTGGTCTCCGTTCCCTTCACCAATAAAAAGAAACAGTTTGAAGAAAAGGAAAGTAGTTTAATTTGTTGACAAACTGAGGCGGGCAGCAGACTTCTATCTGAGGGCCCACGGCCCTGCTCTTCGGCACAGGGCAGGGGTGTTTATCTAGACCTTCTATCTAGTAGAAGCGGGGGTGGGGGAGTGGGAAAGGGTTACCCGAGAGTGGAAGGGAGGAATGGCCAGGGGTCAGCCATCCACCCTTGCAACACAAGCATTTGGAGATTATGGTGGACGCCAATCTGTTTTTGCTATCACCTGGCGGTCAGCAAGTCAGATATTCGCTTCCTATGATGCTCTTTCCCCTGGGAAGGTAACACAATAGTTTGTTAACCTAGAGGGGAAAGAAAGAAAGGAAATGGGAGAGCTTATCTGGTGGGGCAGAGACAGGCATATACATGTTGCTGCATCATTGTTTTAGTTTTTGGAGGATGCCCTTGCTGGTTCCTTTAGTGGCTGCACCCAGCCACAAGGCCGCCAGCAGTGCATGGGGCCAGCAGTGCATGGGGCTCCGATGTCTCCCCATCCTCGCCAATGCTTATCTGTTTGCTTGTTTTTTTAAATTATAGTCATTCTAACAGGTGTGCAGTGATATCTCTTTGTGGTTTTGATTTGCGTTCCCTGATGGTGAGTGATGTTGAGTGCTTTTTCATATACCTGGTGGCCATTTGCCTCTCTTTCTTGGCAAAATATCTATTCAAACCCTTTGCCCATTTTAACTTACTTGATTTTTTTCCTATTGAGTTGTAGGGGATTCTTTAAAAAAAAAAAATTAACCCCTTAGCAGATAGATGGCTGGCAAATATTTTCTTCCCGCCATAGGTTGCCTTTTCAATCTGTTATTTCCTTTGAAACACAGAAGCTTTTCATTTGATGTAATCCCACTTGTCTATTCTTAGTTTTGTTGCTGTTTATGTAAAAATGTAAGAAATAGTTGCAAACAACGTCAAGGTGCTTCTCCCTTGTTTTCTTTAAGGAGTTTTACAGTTTCAAGTCTTTTTTTTTAAAAGATTTATTTATTTATGCACACAAGAACCGGGATACAGGCCAGAGGTGTGGAGGGTAAGAGGATCCACCAGAGACAGAGTGGGGAACAGAACAGACAGATTGACCGAAGTACACTGCTGAGGGGAGCAGCTGGCGAGGCAGGAGAGGTCTGCTGCGCCATGTGGGTACCCTCCCCAGATTGGGGGGTGGCAGGGATCCAACTCGTGCTGCAGCGCTGCTTGATAGTGCGGTGCTTAACCCGTTGTGCCACCAGGGAGGGCCCCAGTTTCAAGTCTTATGTTTAAATTTTAGCCCATCTTGACTTGATTTCAGTATTAAGTGAGACAGGGGTCCAGTTTTGTTCTTGTGCATATGGCGATTATTTCAAAATGGGTTGATTGGCTCAAGGATTTGGCCAAAGTCTTGCAGTTCCTGGCAAAACCCAAAATAGGACAGCCACCCACCAGCCACTCTGGGTATGCAGAGGGTGCCCCGAGATGCAGCAAGCAGTTCTCATCAGCTAGGTGGGGAGAGAAAAGGGGGCGACAGGAAGGAGCAAAGCGCTGGTACAGTACATATACAACCTCTCCCACCACAAAACCCCCATCAGGTTACAACTGATGAGCCCACATTGTCATGTCACTAGCACCCACACTTCATAATTTATGCTAGGGCTCACTCTTGGTGTCGCACATTCTGTGGGCATAGATGAATGTACCATGTGTCCACTGCTACAGGATCGCATACAGTAGCTTCACTGCCCTAAAAATCCCTGTGCTCCTCCTAGTCATCCCTCCCTCCACCCAACCTCTAGCAATCTTTGACCTTTTTACAGTTTTCATAGTTTTGCCTGTTCTAGAATGTCATATAGTTGGAATCATCTAGTGTATAGCCTTTTCAGACTGGCCTCTTTTACTTAGTGATATGTGTTTATGGTCTCTCCATGTCTTTTCTTAGCTCAATAGTTCATGTATTTGTGTGTGTTTTCTTAAGATTTATTTATTTATGCATACAAGAACTGGGGTACAGGCCAGAGGTGCGGGGGATAAGAGGATTCACCATAGACAGAGTGGGGAGCAGAACAGGCAGATGGACTAAAATACACTGCTGAGGGGAGCAGCGGGCGAGACAGGAGAGGTCTGCTGCGCCATGTGGGTCCCCTCTCTGGCCAGGGATCAAACTCAGGCTGTGGTGGCTGTGGGTGCTCCATAGTGCGGGGTTTAACTCCTTGCGCCACCAGGGAGGCCCCAGTTTTGTTTTGTTTTTAAGAAAACAAAATACCCACTAACATTCCTTATACCCCTTCACCCTTTCTCCCACACCCACTGTCTCCACCTCTGGTAACCTCAATTTGGTTATCAATGACCGTTCGTTTATTTGGCTTTGTCAATCTATCTGCTCCATATATGTGAAATCACCTCGTATTTGTCTTTCTCTTTCTGGGTAACTTTTCTTTGCATCATTCCTTTCAGTTCCTTCCATTTTGCTGTGAATGGCAGAATTGTACCTTATAGCTGAGCAGCCTACCGCACCTTTATCTAATCATCTAGATGGCGCACTTAGGTCTCGCTTCTTTATATTTTTATTTTTATTTTTTTATTTTTTTTCGCTTCTTTTTAATGCTGAATAATATTCCATTGTCTGGCTGTACCACACAGTTTATTCAGTTACTTACTGTGCATGTTTCCGTGTGGACCAAGTTTTCAGTTTATTTAGGTAAACTGCCGATACTGGATCCTATTAGTAAGAGTATTCTTAGTTCTGTAGAAATCGAACTTTGTCTGCCAGAGCGGTTGTACCATTTTGCATTCTCACTACAATGAATGAGAGCTCCTGCTGCCTGCCGCAGCCCCACCGGCCCTTGTTGCTTCTCAGTGTTCTGGATTTTGCCCACGCAGATAGGTAGGTAGAGGTATCGACGCGTTATTTGATTTTGCAATTTCCTAATGACATATATTGTGGGGCATCTTTTTATACGCTTATCTGCCATTTGTGTATTTTCTTTGGTGGGGTGTCTAGTCACATCTTTTGCCTTTTTTTAATCAAGTTGTTCAATTTTTTACTGCTCAGAATGTATACTTCGGACAACAGTCCTTTAGCGGATTTTTAAAAAATTATTTTCTCCTGTGGCTTATCTTCTCATTCTTTTGAGATGCTATCTATTTTTCAATTATCTTTCTTAAAGGTTTATTGCTAGTATGTAGAAATGTAATGGATTCTGGCATATCTGGCCTATATTACAGCAGCAAAGTCTTGGGTTTTCTGTATAGACAACCATATCTTCTGATGATTATGTATGTTTTCTTCCTATCCTTATTATAGCCTCCTACACTAATCTATTATTAGTATAAGGATAGTAAATTTCTTTCCTATCTGAGTTAAGACCCCCAGTAAAATAATGGATAGAAGCAAGTGCTAATGGTCATCCAAATGTTTGTCCATTTCTTGTTCTTCATTCTTCCTTTCATCTGCAAGTGTCAGAAGATCGCTAGGAGAGGGATTGCTGGGTCATATGGTAGCTCCATTTTTAGTAGACTGAGGAACCTCCCTACAGCTTTCCATAGAGGCTGGACCAGTTTGTACTCCCATTAGCAGTGTAGGAGGGGTCTTTTTCCATCACCTCCTCGCCAACATTTGTGGTTGCTAGTTTTTTTGATGTGTGCCATTCTTACTGGTGTCAGGTGGTATCTCATGGTGGTTTTAATTTGCATTTCCCTGATTATGAGGGACGTTGAACATTTTTGCATGTGCCTGTTGGCCATTTGCATCTCCTCTTTGGAGAAGTGTCGTTTGAGTTTTTCTGCCCACTTTTTGATTGGATTGTTTATTTTGTTTTTATTGAATTGTGTGAGTTCTTTGTAGATCTTTGTGATCAGTCCCCTATCAGTTTCATGGAATGCAACATTTCCCTCCCAATCAGTGGGGTGTCTCTTTGTTTTGGGTAATGTCTCTTTTGCTGTACAGAAGCCCTTTAATTTGATGTAGTCCCAGCAGTTTATCTTTCCCTTCATTTTTTTTTTTTTTGCTTTAGGTGATGTGTCATGGAAATCTTAACAAATGACACATCCTCAGATTCTTGGAGCATTGGAATATGTAAAAATTGTCACTGAGTTGCACTGAGGAGGGAAACTTGATGAAAACTAGTTTTCAAAAGTCTGTTTCTCCCCCCCACCCCCTCCCCTCCCC
>JAGFMF010012147.1:236711-257719 GCA_019455555.1 Galemys pyrenaicus | reverse complement strand
TTCTCTTCCTGGGGTTTTAGGTATTTCTGCCTGATATCTGTTCCTCTGCAGCCAGGTACAGTTTCCAGTAGTATTCTGTTTAGGCAGATATTGAAAGAAAAAGAAAAGGCGAGGAGAAAGAAAACAAACAAACCAAAAACAAAAACAAAAACAAGAAGAATAGAAAACCTGAACCAATGAACAAACATCAAGGAAACAAAACAGAAACTATACAGAAAGAAAGAGAAAATGGAGAGCGAGAAAATGAAGAAGAAACAGATAGATAATTAGAAAAAATAATGCAAGAACAGCAAAAAATCAAACAACTATCAGTCCAAAACAAGACACTAGGACAAAATACAAAGGAGAAAATGGAAGGGAGAAGAACAAGTAAAAACAATAACTTTTACAAAAAGTAAAAGCTAAAACAACTAAAACAAAACAATCCCAAACCAAAACCAAAACCAAACCAAACAAACTAACAACAACAACAACAACAACAAAAAAAACACCAAAATCCCACCCCACTGGGGTTGGGGGGCAAGGGGTGGTTCTGATTGAATTGCAGCAGCAGATATGGGTCCATGTGTTAACTGGGTGGGTGATGGGGTTCTTGAGAGCTCCTTCCACCTGAGGTCTAGAGTTCCCAAAATGCCCCCTATGTAGGAAATAGGTCTATATTGTTCCCCTTAATATCAGTCTCTCTGTGGGGGGAAGAAGATGGTAGCAGTTGGCACACCAGCTGTGCCTGTTCTAAACTCTGTATGCCTGTCTGACCTCCTCTTGATGTCCCTGGATTCTGGATGCAGATGTTCGAGAGAATTTTCTCCATACGGAGCTAGGCTTCTCCTCAGTGTATGGTTGCAAATATTTCTTCACAACCCTATGATGGAGGCGTGGCCATCTGGTGCTTCCCTGCTGCAGTCACTTTTCTGTGTTTGCCCTTGGGGCTTTTTGTCTCTGTATATGCTCTCAGGCATCTACATTCTGCTCTGGGGTATTTCCAGACTGCCTTTGTCCTGTACCACCCTAAACCCAGGGGCAGGGGGATTTCAATGGTGACTTAAGCAATGCCAAGTTCATTCTTTAGTCCTGTGTGGTTTACTCTCAGTCATAGGCATGCAGCTCCTGGCCTTCGCATTTTCCGACTGACTTTTAAAGCTCAGATCTCAGCCTGCATGGGTTGATGTGTGACCCGCAGTCCCACTAGTGTACAAATTCCCAGTATGGCACTCCCAGGAGCCGGGCACAATAGGATCCCCACTTGAGCTGGACCAGAGGTCCAGCCCAACTTTGCTCTGTCTGTCTGTGCCAGCCCCAGGCACACAGCTCCTGGCCATGGCGTTTTCTGACCGACTTTTACAACTCAAGTCTCAGCCTGCATGAACTGATATGCATCCAGCAGTCCCAATGCCATTCTCCACTCTCGGAGTGGCGTCCTGTGGGTGCTGGGATTTGCCCCATCCTTACTTCAGAGTTCATTTAGAGTTTCCTACCGCTTTCTGTCGGGCTGATGCTTCCTATATGTAAGCTGACAGTCCATTTTCTGGCTTTTTTTTCCACTGTTATGTGTATCTGGAGACGATGAGTCCAGTGTCTTCACTCTGCTGCCATCTTTCTTCACCCTAGTGATTTTGTATTATTTAGGTATTACTAGGAATTCAAATACTGAATCATATGGTATATTATTTTTAATATTTTAGGGAATCTCCATACTGTTGTCCGTAGGTTCTGGACCAGTTTAAATCCCCCAAAAATATATATACAGAGATTCCTTCAAATCCACATCCTTGGCAATATTTTTTTTTAATATGGGCCATTCTCACAGAGTGAATGAAATAAAATTGTTGTTTTAATTTGCATATCCCTGATGATATGTGATGCTGAACATATTTTCACATGCTTGTTGCTGATCTGCAGTTTTTCTTTGGATATGTATCTATTTACCTCTTCTGTCCATGTTTTGATTGGTTTCTTTGTTCTAATTTTGGTGAATTGTAAGAGCCCTTTGTAGATCTTGGATATTAGCTCCTTGCTAGATGTATGATGTGAAAATATTTTCTACCATTTAATAGGGTGTCTTTTTGTTTTAGTGATAGTTTCTTTACTGTGTATAAGCCTTTTAGATTGATGTAGTCCCAATCATTTATTTTTGTTTTTATTTTCTTTGCTGATGGTATTGAGTTACCAAAACCATCCGGAAGCCAGTGACATGGAGTGATTTGAATGTTTTCCTCTATCAGAAGCCCTTACAAGCAAGTCTTTAATCCACTGTTAGTTAACTTTTTTGTATGGTTTAAGAGTTTCTAGTTTCATTTTTCTGCATGTTTACCAGCTTTCTCAACACCATTTGTTAATGAGATTTTCCTTTTCCTTTTCATTTTACTCCATTTCTTTACTTCTTTGATATACATTAACTGTCCATATAAATGTGGTTTTATTTCTATTTCTTCCTTCAGTTCTTTTCTTTTGGTCTGTGTGACTGTATTTATTACAATAACACACTAGTTTGATCACTATAGTCTTCTGATACAGTATGAAGTCTGGTAATGGGATACTGCCAATTCCCTTTCTTTTGTCAAAATCAATTTATTATTTGGTGTCTTTTGAGATTCCCCATAAACTTCAATAATGTTTTTTCTGTTCCTTGGAAATAATTTGATGGACTTTTGATAAGGATGACATTGATTCTGAAACTTTCTTTGCGTAAGATAGCCTTTTTAACAATGTTAATTCATCCAATTCATAAACATGAAATATATATAGATTTCCTTGTATTTAGTTCTATATTGAACAGTGTATTACAGTTTGAATTGACTAGATCTTTCATATCATTTGTTAAGTTTATTTATTTTTTAAAGTTTATTTATATTGCATATTTTTAAAAAATATTTTTACTAACTTTATTTTTAAGTAAGATAATATTTGGATATCCTCATCTACCCTAATCAGGTATGAAAACCTGGTAGTGATGGTGGTGTACCCACCACCAAAAATATGTAGTCCACCATCATAGTCCATTATGCTTCCTCCCTGCTTTGTTCTTACCCCTTTGCCTTTTTTCCTTATCCTGGTGCCTCAGTTCCATAGCACCAATCCAGGTCTAATTTTGAAACTGGTCTTTATCTGACCCTTAGTTTAGTTACTTTATATTCTAATATCAGTTACACTATGACAGAAGAGTCAATAACACACTGGAACAAGGATAGCTTCTTCAATATATTGTGTTGGGAAAACTAGACAGTTGCATGCAAATGAATGAAACCAGAACACTATCTCACACTATACACAATGAATTTACAATGGATAAAAAACTTGGATGTAAAACTGGAAACCATAAAACACATAGAAGAAAACACAAGCAAGTTTTTCACAACATAAGGTTTACTAATGCCTTGAGGGATTCATCTCCAACAGCATGAAAAAAAAAAGAGAACATAAATAACTGGGACTACATCAAACTTAAAAGCACTATATTATCAAAGAACTCATAAATTAAAACAAAAAGCCATCCTACTGAATAAGGGAAATATTTTCACACCATATTTCTGACAAAGGACTGATACCAAAGATATACAAAGAACTCATAAAACTTTTAAAAATGAAGTAAATAACCCAGTCAAAAAATAGTCAGAAGAATTAATCAAACACTTTTTCACAAATGACATTCAGACTACACAGGGACATGAAAAAATGTTCATCATTACTGATTATTAGAGAAATATAAATTAAGAACACACAGAGATGCCAATTCATAACTGTGAGAACAGCCCCTATCAAAAACACCAGAAACAATAAGTGCTGACACAATGTGGAGAAAATGGAACACTCATATACTTAGTGTGAATGTAGAACATTGGATGTTTTCCAAATTTTCCAATTTGTTGGTATAAAGATGTTCAGAATAGTCTCATGATCCTCTCTATTTCTAAAATAGGTGTAGTAACTTCTCAATCACTTTGAATTCTATTATAATTTCCTTCTTTTTTCTTTGTAAGTCTAGCTAGATGCTTGTCTGTTCTGTTTATTTTATTTTTCACAGACCCAACTTTTGGTTTCATTGATATTTTGAACTATCTTTTTACTTCTCTTTTATTTACTTCTACTATAATTATTATTATTTCCTTCCTTCTACTAGTCTTTGGTTTCATTTATCCTCCCTTATAGAATAAGATTAGATTATTTGAGTTTTTTTTTCCTGAATAGGGCTAGTAATGCTATTAATTCACTCTTAAAACTGTTCTTGCTGAATAACATTGGTAGGTCACATCTTTATTTCCCTTTGTTTCCAGTTATTTTTAAGATTTATTATTTGATATTTATTAACCCAACACCCATTCAGTAATGTGTTTTTCAATTTCTATTAGAAATTTTCTTATTTTCCAGTTGTTATTTGTTTCTATTTTATTTTTTTAAAGATTTATTTATTTGTGCATACAAGAACTGAGGTACAGGCCAGAGGTGCGGGAGGTGAGAGGATTCACCAGAGACAGAGTGGGGAACAGAACAGGCAGATCAACCAAAACACACTACTGAGGGGAGCAGCGGGTGAGGCAGGAGAGATCTGCTGTGCCATGTGGGTCCCCTCCCTGGCCGGTGGCAGGGATCAAACTTGTACTGCAGTGACTGTGGTCTGCTTCACAGTGTGTTACTTAACCCACTGCAACACCAGGGAGGTCCCTTATTTCTATTTTAATACTATTATATTTAGAACAGATATTTAATAAGTCTTCAATTTTTATGAATTTATTGATTCTTGTTTTGTGACTAAACATATGATTTATCCTGAAAAATATTTTTTGCACTTGAGATGAAAATGTACTCTGCTTTTTGAAGCTATTGTATACTATGTATATCTAATTGACTCCTCTGATCTAATTCCTTAGTTATGGTTATTGTTTCCTGATTGATTTGCTGTCTAGTGGATATGTCCATTGATGTAAGTGGGATGTTGAAATCCTCTACCACTATTTTTTTGTGCCCAATGACTGTTTTTAGGTTTTAATAGTTGTCTTTTATTTTTTGGTTCTCTTATGAATTATTTTTCTCAGTGTAATCCTTTCCTGTTCCATTCACTTTTCTGCAAATGACATGAGCTTATCATTTTTGATAGCTGAGTTAAACATTGCTGCAGTCAATATAGGGGTGCAGATTTCCTTTTAAGTTAGTGTTTCCATGTCATTTATGTAGATTCCTATGAGTGGAGTAGCTAGGTTACATGGTGGATCTAGTTTTAGTGTCTTGAGGATCTTCCACATAGCTTTATATGCTGGCTGGACCAGTTTACATTCCCACCAGCAGTAAAGAGTGTTCAATTTTCTTTACATCTTTGCCAGCATTTGTTGTTTCTGTTTCTTTCTTTCTTTTTTTTTTTTAATTTTTAAAATGCTATAGAAAAGAAGGAGGGTTTCACTATCAATGTGAACTGTGTGTACCAGGAAAGTGTGGTCTTGCTGGAAGTCAGCACCCCTGCAATCTCCTTCTGCAATTGAGTAAAGGTAGAGGGAAGGTTCAGCAAATAAAGGTTACGAGGGGCATATAGTGGAATAGACCATCAGCATACAGAGACGTGGTGATCTTCAAGGACAGTGAACACCAACCCATCCACAGCATCACTATCCTTGTGGAGTCTGGTGTAATAGTGCCAGACTTGCCTGACCACCACTTCCCAATGACCTAGAAAGACTACCCCAAAGAGATGCCTGCCAGTAACAGTGGCCTGATGCATAGAACAAATTAGTAAACAAAGAACTGGGAGAGGAAAAATACATATAACCAAGCGAGTCCTCTGGAGAAAGATACACCACAAAAAGAAAACAAGCCCCAGAACTCAACAATAATAACATGGAAGAACTTCTCTGCCTGACAGATAGAAAATTTAGAATCACAATAATTAAATAACATAAAGAAGATGAAAAGGAAAAGAATGATATAAGAAATATAATTAATGAACTGAAGAATGAAATTGAGTCTTTATGAAGGAAATCAAAGGTTAGAGGATTAAAAGATTAATGGAAGAGCTAAAGAACGCTGGAAAAAAAAGCAAAATTAATGAAATGGAAGAATGAGTCAGTACTATGGAAGATACATATATAAAAAAAAAAAAAACAAAAAAGAAAAGGAAAGAGAAGTACAAAGGAAAAAGAATGAAGAAACACATTGAGAGATATCTGACGCCATGAAGAAAACAAACATGAGTTATAAGAATCCCAGAAGGTGAGGAGAGAAACAAAGGAATCAAGAAACTTTAAGGATATAATTGAAGAGTACTTCCCAAACTTAAAGAAGATGAAAATAAACATACAGGAAGTTAGAAGAATACCAAATTACCATAATGAAAGGAAAACTACAGCAAGACGCATAATAGTAAAACTTTCAAGAGTTCAAGACAAGGAAAAAAATAATGAAGCTGATGAGGAGGAAGAACAAGATCAGTTGTAAAGGAAAACTAATTAGGCTGACTTCACATTTCCCCAAATAAACAGTACAGGAAAGAAAACAATAGAGTGACATATTCAACAAGGACCAGTTAACACATGCCAACCAAGGATATTTAACCCTGAAAAGAGCTCCTTCCTCTATGAAGAAAAAATAAAGATCTTCTCAGACAAACAGAATCCAGTAATTCATTACTACTAAACCTCCACTCCAAAAAATACTATAAGTCCTAAAGCTAAAATGAACAGAGGAGTGAATAAGAATAGAATAAAGTTAGAAATAAAATCAGAAAAAGTCAAACAAACATGGTAAATAGAGATGTCAACATATGAATATTACCCCTAAATGTAATAAACTCAATAAAAAGACCCACAGTAGTAGGCTGGAAAAAACAAACAAACAAACAAATAAAAAAATCAACCCCCTGCTGTCTCTTGGAAAACTACAGAAGATAAACATAGATTGAAAATAAAAGCTTGGAAAACAATCCTATAAGCAAATGGACCAAAAACAAGGCAGGAATATCTATACTTATATCATGTGAAATAGACTCTAAACTAAAAAAGGTCAAAGGAGATGTAGAAGGACAGTATAATATCTTTAAGGGAACAATACATCAGGAAGTTATAACACTTAACATATACTCACCAAATGAAGATACACCAAAATATATCAGAGAATGATTATCATTTCTGAAAACAGACATTAGAGAAAATATAAATATAATAGGAGACTACAACACTCCACTCTCACTAACAGTCAGATCAATGATACAAAAAATGAGCAAGGAAACTAAAGCCCTAAATAAAGATTTAAACCTCCTGGGCTTGACAGACATCTATAGAAAACTATACCCCCAAAAGTCTGAGTATACATTTTTCTCAAGTGCACATATATCGTTCTCCAGGTTTGATTATATATTTGGTAACAAGACAAACATCAACCAATACATCAAAATCAAAATCATACCAACTCTAGTCATAAAGGCATCGAACTAGAAATAAACCATGAAATGAAAGTAAAGAACTCTCCTACTTCATGGAGACTGACTCGCACACTCAGACTACTGGAAGATCATTGGATTAAAGAGGAGCTCATCAAAGAAATTTTAAAAAAATACTTCAAGATGAATGACAATGACACAAATTCCTGGAATTGTTGAGACACAGCAAAAGCAGTAATGAGGTAAGTATACAGCAGTACAGGCGCACATAAAGAAAGAAGAAAGAACTCAATCAAAGCAGCAATAAATGAAACAGAAATTATGAAACAATCCAAAAGATTAACAACACTAAAAAATGTTAAAAAAAAACTACACAAACTTCTACCCAGGCTCACAAAAATAAACAGGAGAAATCACAAATAAATAGGGTCATAAACAAAAAAGGAGAAATTACAACAGACTCAGTAGAAATAAAAGGAATAGTCAGAGATTACTATGAATGTTTAGATGCAAACAAGTTCAACGATCTTGTCACCTTGTGGTACCACAATGTTGGGAGTGGCGTACAATGTAGGAAAGCCAACTCAAAGTCCAAGTAGTGAGAGAGACACCTTAGAGGGGTTTATATCTCTGGAGACGTAGTGCCATCACCTTGACCAGGCTCACATGTATTTGGCATTAGATTCAGAGAAAGTGGGCAAGTACATGGAGGAATGTGCCTGGTGGAATATGGACTGTGGATGTATAATAGTCTGGCAGATAGGGGGATGTGACCAGGCACTGTTATTTGGGGACTTCCATTGTTGTTGCTGATCAAAGTATCCTATCTCTAGTCCTTGTTTACATTTAACTTCCAGTTAAGTTGGTGTAGCTGGTTATGCTAATCTGGCTTGCTATTTTCAGCAGATATTTTCATCTCAAGACTTTGGTCCAGGTGAAAAGTCTCCTGCCTGCATCTACATTTTAGCTTGATCAGCAGCAACTTTGGGCACCAAGAAAAATCCCAAGATAGGTTGGGGAATCCACATACTCTAGAATACATGGACATCATCCAAAGCTAGATAAAAAAGAAATAGAATACCTAAACAGATCAATTACAAGCAGTGAAATTGAAACAGTAATCAAAACCTTCCCTAAAAACAAAAGCCCAGAACAAGACAGCTTCACAAATGAAATCTACCAAATATTCAGATATGAACTAGTGACTATCCTACACAAACACTTTAAAAAAATTGAGAAAGAAGGAATACTACCAAATACTTTTTATGATGACATCACACTCATATCAAAATCAAACAAAGACAACACACAAAAAAGAAAACTATAAGCCAATCTCCCTAGTGAACACTGATGCAAAAATCCTCAATAAAATCCTGACCAACAGAATCTAGCAATGCATATAAGAATAACACACCATGACCAAGTGGGATTTATTCAAGGGTCACAAAGACGGTTCAACATCTGAAAATCAATTAATGTAATCCAACACATCAACAAAAAGAAAAATAAAGACCATATTGGTGCCAGTGAATGAGGTTACTGTGGTCACAGCTGCTGCTTTGCTGCCTTTCACCATTTTAATCACCACATGTTCTTGTCTTGTGAAGCCATAAAAAGGACTTCACAGACTTTTTAGAGAAGTAAGCAAAGAGGAGAAGACTTTGTCTTGGAAATTAATTAAAAGATTATTTAGGAAAAAAGGGTAAAGAGTAAAGACTCCCAGTTATATCGTACCTGGGAGGGGCAAAGAGAGCTGAGGTGGGGTTGAGCTTTAGGGAATATGTACTTTCTTTCTCTAATTATTCCATAGTGTCATTAGCTTTTCTGTGATTGGTTATTTCTTGATGGTCCCACTTAACTTACTATTGTGTTTAGAATCTTCAGTACCTGGAATCTTCCATCTGGAATCTTGGGTGCCTGGAATCTCCCTTAGTTTACATCCATTATCTCCTCTTCGCCTTTGAAAGTCCTAGCCTTCTCTTTAGAAGTTTGCATTTCCCTATCTCCTGGAGCCTTCCTTTCCTTTTGTTCCAAAATGTAACTATTCCAGTGCCTCACCTCCCTACTGCCTAATTATTTCTAACTTGCCCTAGGCCTCAATAATATCATATCAGTAGATACTGAGAAAACATTTGACTAAGTTCAACAACTTTTTATGATGAAGGCCCTCAATATTCACAGGATAGAAAGAACATAACTTAACATAATAAAAACCTTTTATGACAAACACACAGCTAATATTATTCTCAGTGGTGAAAGTTGAAATCCTTTCCCTTAAGAAGAACAAGACAAGGATGTCCACCCTTGCTGTAACAGGATGTTTCCCAGGAAAGGGGGAAGTTCCAGAATCCTGGTTCTGCCCTAAGTGGGTGGAACTGAGCGGGGATAAGAAGATGCTGGAGAGAGGAGAGATAGGAGGACAGAAGGAAAGGAGGAAGAAGGAAGCAGGATGAAGAACAGCCAGGAGGCTTGGAGGAGGCACGTGGAGCAGAGGGACATATGAAGAAACTGTTTGCTTTTTGGTCTTGGACTAGTTGGAACAGATGTGGATGAGAGACCCGTGGGGAGCTTAATAATGGCAGCATTCATCTTGATTTTGATTTTGCTCTTTTCCTCTTGGATTTGTCTGACTCTTTCTGACCCTTTTCTATGGGTCTCTACTGAAAGGTCCTTTAGACTTTTGGCAGGCTTTTGGGCCTTGCTTTGGGCCAATCCTATTTGGCAGGACTTATACCCTCAAGGAGATGGGTAACTTTGGATACTTAGTAACTATATTCTTTGTCCTTTCTGTATTGTACCCTAATTGTATTAAAGTTCCTTTCCATTAAATGTCTTATGTTTGTCTTTATGTGATGGATGGCAGAACCCATTTAGAGAGGGCAGGTTTTGGGGTTCTGGGGTGCCACTCTTCATGCCCTGTAACATTGACACTGCTTTTCAATATAATACTGGAAGTGCTAGCCAGAGCAATAAGACAAGAGAAAACCATACACGGAATTCAAATAGGAAAAAAGAAGTAAAACTATCACTACTTGCAGATGAAATGATAATATACACAGAGAACCCTAGAAATGCCACAGAAAAACTAATTAAAATGATAAACAAGTTTAGCAAAGTAGCAGGATACAAAAGCGACATAAAAGATCAGTAGTCTTCCTACATGAATGCAATCTTTCTGAAGAAGCAGATATGAAGAAAACCATCCCAATTTCAATTGAAACAAAAAAAAAATCAAATTCCTGGGAATAAACATAGCCAAAGAGGTGAGTGACCTATACAAAGGAAATTATAAAATATTGTTAAATGAAATAGAAGACAAAAAAGAAATGGACAGACATCTCCTGGTCATCTATTAGAAGAATTAACATTATTAAAATGGCCATCCTACTGAATGCAATTTACTGATTCAATGCAATTCTGATAAAAATTTCAATGACATTCTTCAAAGAAATAGAACAAATATTGATGAAATTCATATGGAGACACAATAAAACCAAATAGCCAAAGCTATCTTGACTGAAAAAAGGGGAATGGAGGCATCACACTCCCAGACTTCAAACTATACTACAATGCCATAATAATAAAACCAATAAAATAATTAAAACTGGAACAAAACCAGACACACAGACTAATGGTATCAAATAGAAAGGCCAGAAGTAAAGCCACACATATCTTAGGACAACTAATCTTTGACAAAAAGCAAAGAATAAAAATGGAACAAGGAAGGACATTTCATTCAATATATTGTGCTGGGAAAACTGAACCACCACAGGCAAAAGAATGAAACAAGACTACTCCTTAAGACTATGCACAAAATTATGCTCAGCGAAGTAAGTCAGAAGGCAAAAGAAAAATACCAGATGGTCCCTCCCTTAGGAGGAACATAAGGGAACCAAATAAGGCTTAAGGAAAGGAATAAGAACAATAATAATAACAATAACAGCAATAAAGTCACAAAAACCAAAAATGAGGAGACAAGGACAGACTGGGGACACTTGGTGGGGAGGGGAGGGGGGGGTTGAGGGAAGATGGGAACACGAGGGACTGAGGTGATGGTGCACTGGTGAGATGGTGATGGGGAATACATGGGGATTACAATTGATGGCAAGTATATGTAAATTTTAAAAAATTATATTAATAAAAAATAAATTTAAAAAAGACTATGCACAAAAAAACTCAAAATGGATAAAAGAATTAAACTTAAGACCTGAAACCATAAAATACATAGAAGAAAATATAGGTAAAACTCTCCATGACATACATTTCAGTAACATCTTAAAGACATATCCCCCAAAGCAAAGAAAGTGAAGGAAAAGATAAACAGCTGGGATTATATCAAAATAAAAAGCTTCTGTACAACAAAAAGACATTAGCCAAAACAAAGAGACACCTTACTGATTGGGAGAAATTGTTTGCACTCCATATCACAAAGGTATACAAAGAACTCATATGACTCAATAAAAACAAAGTAAAGAATTCTGTCAAAAAATGGGCAGAAGAACTTAAAAGACACTTCAGAGAGGAAATGCAAGTGACCAAAATTATATGAAAAAAATGTTCAACATCCCTTAAAATCAGAGAAAACAAATCAAAACCACAGGGAATTCACAGCAGAAAGCATAATATTTGTGTGGATTATATTGTTAAGGACTATGGAAATCTTCTAGCAGAGAGCTTGACATATGATAATTATTTAAAAGACATGCAGTAAAGACACAAAAACCAAAAATGAAAAGACAAGGACAAATTGGGGACACTTGGTGGGGAGGGAAGTGGGGGAGAGTTGAGGGCAGACTGGAGCATGGGGGACTGAGGGGATGGTGCACTGGTGAGATGGTGATGGGGAATACATGGGGATTACAATTGCTGTCAAATATACGTAAATTAAAAATGTTAATTTAAAAATATATATAATTAAAAAAAGACATGCAGTCTCTTTCAAGAATACAGATCTTAAAGTCAATGTGGTTAATGTTAAAGTGTGCATGGTTCTTGAGAGTCACATTCTATCTGAATCTGATCAGGAAGGACTTAGAGGCTTCCTGTAGGTGATTTCAAGCTGTGTCTTACAGGGTGAGTTTGTATTTGGGAATTTGGGTAAATTATTGCAAGGAACATGGGGAACACAGTTGTTGATGTGAGAATGGGCACAATTTACATAGTGATCAGGCTCAGTTGGCTTGGTGAATAGATTTTTTTTTTCTTTTTCAAAAGGCTGATCAGGTTGTAACTACTACCTTTGATGTTCCTCTTGGCAAATAGATAAGATGTTAAGAGAGTCCATGAGGTAAATAGCTTTATTTTTAAAATCAAATGAACATGAATTCTCAATGATACTAAAAAGGCTAGAAATACAGAAACAATCTGGTTCAACTTCTCCATTTTACAGGTGATAAAACTGAGGCTCCAGAAAGAAGAGGAATTGACCAAGTATCTATGAAGAAGAGCTAATATTAGGTACAAATTCATCTGAATATAATCCCAATCTTGGAGATTCTATGAACAATTTGTGGGAAGCATACTTATGTTAAGAATTACTTACGGAAATATAGCAAAGTGCTTAGCATATAGCGGGTACTAAGTAGACAAACAGTGTGGTACAGTGTTTAAGAACACAGATGCTAAAACCAAAGTACTTAGATTTGGATCCTCACTCTGCTACTTTATATCTGTGTGACCCTGGAACTTTATGAGGGTGGTCATGAGGATTAGATTATCTAATATCTTTCATAAGTTTAGAAAAGTAACTGCCACATAAAAATTGTTATGTAAAAATCTGATAAATAACTTTCTATAAAGATTTTTAAAAGCCTCCCTTCCTTTATCCCTTCCTCTCTCCTCCTTTACTTTCTTCCTACTTACCTCCTTTCTTACTTTAATTAAGGTAATATTGATTTTCAATATTGTATATGACAGAGTTATAGGATCAACTCCTTCAGGTATATGTCAATACACCACATCCACCACAAAGACACCCATAGTTCTCCACCACAAACCAGTGTGGTTCTTTACACCTTTATTCTTTACCTTTCCTTTTGAAAGCCCCGATTCTATAGTTCTAGAGTATGTTATTGCCTTTGTTATATCTGGTCCTTTGTTTTGTTTTGCTATATTCCATATACAAGTGACATCTTCCAGTAGTTGTCTTTCTCCCTCTTTCTTATTTCACTTAGCCTAATCCCCTCCAGTTCCACCTATGTTGTCAGAAATGATAAGTTTATCTTTTTTTATAGCTGATTAGTATTCCATTGTGTATATATACCACATTTCCTAATGCACTTATTTGTTGTTTGACAGTTTGATTCCATAGCTTGTCTAGTGTAAATAGTGCTGCAATGGACACGGGGGTGCATAAATCCCATTGAATAAGTGTTTTTACATACTTTGATTAGATACCTATGAGTGATCATAATGTGGAACTATTTATAAAATTAATTTACTTTCATACATTATTGTTAATTTTTGGACAGTATTTGATTTCTCCCCTCAGGTATAGTTCCCATAGTTCTCCCACTACCATAACACCTGTATTCTATCTCCCCTGCCCCTTATGCTCGTCCCTCTCCTGTTTTGACTCCTCTCTCTTCCCTCCCCTTCTGTATGTCTCAGAGATATGGTCATTTCACAAGTTTTGTCTTTTTCCTGACCCATTGTTTGGTTTCACTATATTCTACATATAAGTGAAACCATCCAATATTTATTTTTTTCCTTCCAACTTATTTAGCTTAGCAAAATCCCTTCACACTCCTTCCATGTTGTCACAAAAGTCATGAGTGTAGCTTTTTGAGTGCTGAGTAGCATTTCACTGTGTATGTATACCACATTTTCTTGATCCATTTATTTTTCAGAGCAATTAGATTGTTTCCATATCTTGGCTATTACAAATATTGTTGCAATCAATATAAGAGACAGGTTTCCTTTAAAATTAGGGTTTTCTTTTGTTTTTTAACTTTGGGTAGGTTCAGAGGAATAGACTCTCTGGATCAGTGGAAAATCCATTTCTAGTGTTTTAAGGAAACTCTACACATCTTTTCCTAGTGGCTAGACTAGTTTGCAGTCCCACCAGCAGTATGACAGGGTTGCATTTTCCCAACATCATCACCAATATTTGTTGTTTCTGGTTTATGTTATGTGGAGTGAGCCATTCTCACCAGTATGAGGTGGTTTATCATTGTGGTTTTGATTTGCATTTTGCTCATAACAAGTTATGATGAACATTTTTTCATATGCCTATTGGTCATTTGCATTTCTTCTTTGGAGAAGTGCCAATTTGACTGTTCTACTTATTTTTGGATTGGATTGTTTCTTTGTATTTTTTTATTTCTATGAGCTCTTATAGATCTTCAATATCAGTCCTTCCATAGTCGGATGTATAGTTTTCAAATATTAGCTCCTATTCAGTAGAGTGTCTCTTCTTTTTGGTTATTGTGTCTTTTGCCTACAGAAGTTTTTATTTTGATGTACTCTGGGATGTTTATAGTCTCATTTGTTTTCCTTGCTTCTCGAGATGTGTTCTCAAAGATGATTCTGAAGTTTACATCACAGAGTGTTTTCCCTATGCTTTATTATATGTATTTTATAGTTTCAGGCCTTATATCTAAATTTTATCCTTTGAATTGATTTTGAGTGTGGTATGATATAGTAGTCTAGTTTTATTCTTTTGCATGTGTCAGTCCAGTTTTGTCCTGCAATATTTGTTGAAGAGACGTTCCTTGTTCCAGTATTCTATGCTCATTTGTCATAGATTAATTGACTATATATGTACAGTTTTATTTCTGGGCTTTCAATTCTATTTAATTAATCTGTGCAACTCCTTTTGTTCCAGTACCTTTTTTTTTATAGTGCTTTGTAGTGTAGTTTGAACTATGGGGATGTAATGCCCCCATTCTTCCCCTTTTTAGTCAAGAGAGCTTTGGTCTATTCAAGGTCTTTTGTGATTCCACATGAATTTCAGCAATAGAAAGTACATTTTTTTGAAGAACACCATTTAGATTTGTATTGGAATTGCAGTAAATATATAAAATTCTTTAGGTAGTATGGTCATTTTGATAATGTTGGTACTTCCAACCCATGAGCAGGGAATAGCTTTGTAATTTTTGGTGTCTTCTAGATATTTGAATTATGTTTGTTACTATATTTGTATAGGTCATTCATCTCTTTTGTTACATCTATTCCCAGGTAAATTTTTTTGGTACAATTATAAATGAATGGTTTTCATAATTTATTCTTCAGGCTGTTTGTTTGCATACAAGAAGTTAACTGGTTTTTGTGTGTTCATCTGTTACCTGCTATTTTATGGAACTGATTTATTGTTTTAAGTATTTTTTTCTGTGGATTTTTTAGGGTTCTCTATATAAAATATCAAATCAATTGTAATAATGAGAGCTTTACTTTTCTTTCTCAATTTAGATTCTTTTTATGTCTTTCTCTTAACTAATTGCTCTAGCTAGTACTGCAAGTATTATATTGAAAAGTAAGAGTGGACAGCCTTAATGGAAAGGATTTCAGTTTTTCTCATTGAGAACTATGTTAGCTGTGGGTTTGTCATATGGCTGTTATTAAGTTGAGATTTTTTCTCTTATTCCATGTTTTTCAAGGGTTTTTATCATAAATGGATGTTAGACTTTATTAAACGTTTTCCTCAGAAACTTTCTTTTTATGTGGTGTTAATTGATGTTGAACTATGCTTCTGGCCCTGGAATGAACCCCACTTGGTGATGGTATATAATCCTTCTGATACATTGCTGGATTTGATTTGCTAAGATTTTATTGAGCGTTATAGCATTTGTGTTCATTAGGGAGAATGGGTGTGCTTTTTTTCATGTTGTCTTTGCTTTTGGTATTAGTATGGTGTATACTAATACACCATATTTAACTATAATAATGCATTTGGTATTATTCCTTCTTTCTCAAACTTTTGAAAGAATTTCTTTAGGATAGGCATTAATTCATCCTTGAATGTTTGCTATAACTCACTTATAATACCATCTGGTGCTGGACTTTGGTTTTTTGGAGGAATTTTGATTGATGTTTTAATTTCCTTGTTTGTAATTGGTTTGTTCAAGTTTTCCCTTTTTTTGTTATTCAGTTTTGGTTGATTGTTAATTCTAAGAATTTGTGAATCGTCTAGATTTTTGCCTTGTTTGCATATAAATGTTCTTATTAATCTCTACTGGGTCTACTGTAATTTATCCTCTTTCATTTGTAAGCCTATTTATTTGAGTATTCTCCCTCTTTTTCTTTGTGAGCCTAGGTATAGGTTTGTTTCTTTTATTTTTTTCAAAGAACCATCATTTTGTTTCATTGGTCTTTTGAACTTTCTTTTTACTTCTATTTCATTTATTTTTGCCTTAATTTTTATTGTTTCCCTTCTTCTACTGGCTTTTGGGTTTTTGTTGTTCTTCTAGTTTCTCAAAAGGAAGTTTAGGCTGCTTCTTTGTTCTCGTTTCTTGATGTGAAATTCTATTGTTATATACTTTCATTTTAATATGACTTTTGTTGTGGCTCATATGTTCTTGAATGTTGTGTCCTCCTTAACATATTTGTCTCAAGGTATTTTTTAATTTCCTCATCAACACAGTGGTCTTTCTATAGTGAGTTGTTAATTCTATGTAATGGGGGTTCTCCTTGCTTTCTTTTCATTTCATTTCCAATTTGATGTCTTTATGACCAGAGAAAATATTTGGTATATTTTCAGTCTTATGTGTGTCTGTTGATGTTTGTCTTGTGATCCATCATGTGATCAATCCTGAAGAATGGTCTGTATGCACTTGAGAAATTTGTTTTTTTAGGGGTTCAGTGTCTATTAGGCCCATGTGGTTAGAGCGGGGTGTTGAAGTCTCCTACCATATATGTAATTTCTCTAATGTTTGTTTTTAGAGATAATAGTAATTGTCTAATGTATTTTGGTGCTCCTTAATTTGTGAGTATATATTGATAAGTGTTTGATCTTCAAATTGTATTGTTTTCCTGATTTTTATATACTTTCTACTATGTCCCTTATTACCTTTTCCAGCTGGAAATCTATGTTACACTCGATCTTACCCAAAAGATTTAGAAGTGATCAGTTGGAAATATATTTTATATGATATAAGTAAGGCTGTTCTGCTTTCTTTTAGGTGCTGTTTTCTTCTAGATTTACTTTCCAATGCTTTACTTTCAATCTACATTTATCTTTGGAACATGAGTGTGTTTCCTAGAGACAGCAGATGTTTGGGTTCTGTTTTTTTAATTCAACATGACCTGTGTCTTTTTATTGGTGAGTTTATTCCATGAATATCTATGATGATTATTTCTACATGGAAATCTATCATTGCATTTTAGTTCATAGTTTTGTGATTGTATTCAATACTTTACTCAGTTTTTCGTGTTCTTTACTTTTTTGGTTTATATTCTAAGATTTTTTCACACATATATGATAAGTTGAGCTATGAAAAAGGAACAAAAACTATACACTGAAAAAAATGATAGTCTTCAATAAATCGTGCTGGGAAAACTGGACTGCTAAATGTAAAAAATTGACACTATACTACTATTTCATGACATACACTAAAATAAACTGGAAATGGGTAAAAGACTTAATGTAAGACCTAACACCATAAAATATGAGGAATAAAATATAAGCAAAACACTCCATACACATACCTTTGTGTAATCATCTCCAGAAGCAAAGAAAATGAAAGAAAAGATAAACATCTAGGACTACATCAAACCAAAAAGAGACAGTAACCAAATTTAAGAGATACCCCACAGAATGGGAGAAAATTTTGTACACTGTTCAACAGATAAGGTATTGATATCAAAGATCTACAAAGGTCTTACACAACTTACAAAATCAAAACAAACTACCAAGTCAAAAATTTGGCAAAAGAGCTATAGAGACACATCTGAAAAAGAGAAATGCAAATGGTCTGAACAGGTATGTGAAAAAGTGTTCAACATCAATTAAAATAAGGGAAATGAAAATCAAAACCACAATGATTTTACACCTCATACCATTTAAAAAAGAAAAAAAATATTAAAAAAGAAAAACAGTGAAACAGTGACAACAACTAATGCTGGTGAAGATGTGGAGGAAAAGGAACAATCATACTCTGCTGGTAGGAATTCAAACTGGTCTAGCCTCTTTAAAATACTATGTGGAAGATCCTCAAAACACTAAAAACGGGGCCTCCCTGTTGGTGCAGGGGGTTAAGTAACACATTGTGAAGCAAACCGCAGCCACTGAAGCATGAGTTCGATCCCTGCCACCGGCCAGGGAGGGGACCCTCATGGCACAGCAGACCTCCCCTGCCTTGCCTGCTGCTCCTCTCAGCAGTGTGTTTCAGTCAATCTGCCTGTACCTCTCCCCATTCTGTCTCTGGTGAATCCTCTCACACCCCGCACCTGTACCCTAGTTCTTGTATGCATAAGTAAATAAATCTTAAAAAAACACTAAAAATGGACCTATCATATGATCCAGAGATTCCACTCCTGGAAATATACCCAACAGACACATAAACACTAATGTTGAAGGGAAACTTGACCTCCTGCATTTAATGCAGCACTATTTACAATATGGAAACAAACTAAATGCCCCCAAACAGATGAATGGATCAAGAAGATGTGGTGTATATACATAGAGGAATACTGCTCAAAGATCAAAAAAAGATGAATTCATGCCATTTGCAATAACGTGGATGGCACTTTAATTTCCTTCTTTTTATTTGGGAAGTTTTCCTCAATTGCTTCCTGAATAGTTTTTAAGCCACTATTCTCTCTCTTCTCCTTGAATTTCAGTGACTTTTTATTTATTTTCCTCATGAGGTATTTCCCGAAATGTTTCTACATTCTTTTTACTTTCTATTTCTTTTCTGTTTCTTTCTTGAACTTGGATTTTTATCTTAGAGAACACTGAATAATTTTTCCATATTTTCTTTTATATCTTCATGTTTCCCACCCTCTGGAGTTTTTACCTCCTCTACTGACCTTTTTACATCCTATAGTTTCTTATTTAAAATTTCAATCTTGATCTTCTGTTCATCAATTATATTTCTCATAACTTTTTTTCCTTTTCTTCAACTTATTGTATATCTCTGATTTGTTTTTCTGAGTTTTGTTTGTATTTTTTGAGTTCTTTAACTTTCTTAATTATGGCAATTTTGAATTCTTCATTTGACAGGAATGAGAAAACTTCTGTGTCCATGTTGGTTTCTGGAGTTTTATTTTCTCTCTGTGGTATATAGTTCCACTGAAGACTTGCTTGGTTATTTGTATTTTACCTTGTCTCCATTGTTTGCTTTCAGTTTTCTCTGTTATAGTTAGAGAATTTGTTGTGTATGAGTCCTTCTCCTCCACCGTTTTGAGCATTTAATTGATAGGGGTACAGTTACTGGAGTCTCGTAGGATCTGAGGTAGTGCTACAGCTTCCTTCAGGGCTCCTCTGAGCTGTGTTCTTGTGGCTCAGAGGACAGGGTACATTCTGTGTTAAAAGGCTAAGTTGTTGGGACCTTGACTCACCCAAAATAGGTGGTTCAGAAATGGCTCAAGTATTATTATTATTTTTTATCCATTTGTATTTTCTCTTCGGAGAAATGTCTTTTAAGTTCTTCTGACCATTTTTTGACATCACTGTTTACTTTGTTTTTTTGAGTAGTTTGAGTTCTTTGTATGTCTTTGTGATTAGTCCCTTTTCAGTTCTATGGAGTGCCAAAATTTTCCTCCAGTCAGTAGGTTATCTCTTTGTGTTGGTTAATGTCTCTTTTGCTGTACAGAAGCTTTTTAGTTTGATGTAATTCCAGCTACTTATATTTTCCTTCACTTTCATTGCTTTGGGAAATGAGTCTTCAATGATGTTACTGAGTGGTATGTCATGTAGTATTTTATCTGTATTTTCTTCAATTATTTTATGGTTTCAGGTCTTATGTTCAGATCTTTTGTCCATTTTGTGTTGATTTTTGGGCATGGTGTGAGGTAATGGCCTATTTTCATCATTTTGCATGTGGTGGTCCAGTTTTCCCAGTATCATTTATTGAACATACCGTCTTTGTTCCATTGCAAATTCTTTGATACTTTGTCAAAGATTAGTTTTCAATATATGTTTGGTTTCATTTCTGGGCTTTCTATTTGGTTACATTGGTCTATGTGTCTGTTTTGTTCCAGTACAAAACATTCCAGTTTTAATTATTATGGCTTTATAATATAATTTTAAATCTGGGAGAGTGATACCTTCATACTCCCTTGTTTTTGTCAGGAGAGTTTGACTATGTGAGGTTTTTTTTGGCTTCATAAGAATTTCATCATATTTGTTCTATTTCTTTGAAGAATGTAAAGGAAGTTTTATTGTAATATCATTAAATCTGTAAATAGCTTTTGGTAAGATAGCAACTTAATAATGTTCCAATCCATGAGCAGGGGATGCCTTTCCATTTCTTTGTGTCTTCTATTTATTTTAGCAATGTTTGTTATTTTCCTTGTAAAGGTCTTTAAGTTTAAGTTTAATTGAAACAAGTCAGAAGGCAAGAGAAAAATATCGGATGGCTTCACTATTAGGAGGAATATGGAAGAACAGCAACAACAATAAAGAATAAGCTCAAGGAATTGGGCAATTATAACCAAAAGTAAACAAAAAAACTCAACAAGACCAAAAAGCCAGGATAAACCAAAGGGA
>JAGFMF010012147.1:211507-222029 GCA_019455555.1 Galemys pyrenaicus | reverse complement strand
CCTTTTTTCATATGCCTGTTGGCCATTTGCATGTCCTCTTTGGAGAATTGCCTTTTTATCTCTTTTGCCCATTTTTTGACTGGCTGGTTCACTTTGTTTACAACAAGAAAGAAACAAAAACCAAAAATGAAAGGACAAGGACAAACTGGGGACATTTGGTGGGGAGGGAAGAGGGGAAGGGTGGAGGTCAGACGGGAGCACGGGGAACTGAGGTGATGGTGCACTGGTGTTACGGTGATGGGGAATACATGGGGATTACAATTGATGTCAAATATATGTAAATTTTTAAATTTTATATTAAAATCCTATACCTAATATTAAAATAAATAAATAAATAAAAGCAGTGGAAATTAAAAATGTTCCATGCTTTAATGAAATAACCAAAAGCAATTTGAAAAAATATAAAAGAAATAAAAAAGTAAGAGATAAAAAAATAAAAATAAAATACAATTATGCTTTCAAAAATAAAAGAACAGAATATACTGATCATTTTTTTTTTCAGAATGGCTACATTTCCCCTTTTTTGTTAGAATGACAAGGGAATTTTTCTAAATCTTCATTGTGATAACCTGTTAGGTAAGACATATTAAAGTGTACAGTTATTCTTAAGAATTGATTCCCTTGGAGATTTTAACTCTCAAGCTTGTACTAACTAACTTTCCAGTAATTCATCAGTTACAGATTAGGATTTCCTATACAGGTATCTAGGTGTTCCCATACATATTTTTGCTCTGAATCCCTGTATCTCCAAATTTTAAGCATTTCCTTTGTGAACACAATTCTTTGATCGATCCCAGAAAGTTTTTTCAAATATTTTCTTCTTGGGAGGATGGGATTTATGATTCCTAAGATCTGTATTAATCCAAGTGAAGCTCACAAGTCAGCCATATCCTTGTGAAAAGTATTCAAAATTTCTAGCTGTTTGTGTACAGCAAATTTGATTGCACCTAGACAGGAAGTGGAAGTCCCCTGCCCTGGTCAAACTCTCTTTAAGTACTATGTTCAGCTCTAGTATGTTCCTACATTTTAAGTGTGGCAACATAAAAATAAGAGCATGTCTAGTGGGAAGGGAGTATAATTGGGAGGGGTATGGGATTCAGGTTGCACAAAAATGGCTAGAAAGTTAGAGACATCTAGAGATAAGACTCAGTGGGATGTGAATGATATTCCTGGACATCTAATGGGCTGTTTTAGGTAAGAGATAGTGAATGGGGTGTGTATGACCACCAGGAAAAAAAATGGCTACCTATTGAGTGGAAACCACAGACATGTTTAATTCATTATGAGAGTAAATAATGAACTTTTCTAACACAACTGTAAATGAAAGGAATGGGCTGTCTTGGCAGGTGAATGAGACTTAATCATTGCAGATATCCTCAGAGACATGGGAGCCTCACTTCATGGTGATTTAAATATAAAATTTTCATGGTTACTAAATATTATTCAGTATTGAGTTTCTGTGGTAATACTATAAAGGGTCTTTAGTTGTGGGGCAAGAGACCATGACTTATATTCCAAACACTGACTTTTCCTGACTGAAAGACTTTGGGGTAAGTCCTTTCTGCTCACTAGACCTCAGTAATCCATAAAATTAGGTTATTAGACTAGATGATTTTAGAGGATATTTCCCAGAGTTTTAAGACTGCCAATCCTTGATTATATCAAGACAGTTTGGAAGTGGGACGGGAAGTATGGGAAACAGCATAAAACATTGATTTGACACTCAACACTTGACTTTTATAAATGAGGCCTGCACACATCTACTCATATCAGATTCTAACAAAAATTTACCCTCTACCCTTATAAGTAGGTACTTATAAATGTTTTCATGATTGTCAATTGCTTCAGCTAGGGCTTCCAGTAATCAAAACAGTATAGTAGTACAATAAAAACAGAAATTCAGACCAATGAGACAGAATTGAAATTCCAAAGATAAATCCCTACATATGTGTGTATGTATATATGAACAGCTAATTTTTAACAAAGGAATTAAGACCATACACTGGAGAACATATAGCCTTTCAAATAAATGTTTCTGGGAAACATGGATGGGTGCATGCAATAAAAAAAAATAAAGCAAGGCCCATATTTAACATCATACATGAAAAAACAATCAAAATGAGTTAAAGATGTGGGCATCATAACTGAAACACACTACAGGGCATCTACCACAAAATATGTATTTGGGAATACAATGCCAGCTGCAAGTAAAAGAAAAGAAAAAAATAAACAAGTGGGCCTATAAGAAATTTTAAAGCTTTTTACCTCAAACCAACTACCATAAAACCAAAAAGGCAATCTACAGAATTGGAAAAACATCTACATACCATACATTTGATAAGCAGTTATTTTCGAAAATTTACAAAGTGTTTACACAATCCAACACCAGAAAAACAAATGACCCAACTAAAAACTGGAAAAAAGATCTCAATAGACATTTCCTTAAAGAAGACATTCAGTGGCCTATAGACCCATGGAAATAAGTCCAACATTACTTACAAGAGAAATGTAAATTGATGCTGCACTGAGTTACCACCCCACCCCTGTGAGAATGTCCTGTATATAAAAAATAGAGTGAAATTAATAAATGTTGGTGAGGCTGCAGTAAAAAAGGAACTCTAATGTATGGTTGGTGGGACAGCCCCTGTGGGAAAAAAAAGTATGGAGATGTCTCAAGAAAATAAAAATGGAAATCCCAATTGACTAGCAGTATCACTATTAGGTGTCTACAGAAGTATTGCAAAAAAGTTAACAGGTAAAGATCTAGCTACACCCATGTACACAGAAGAACTGTTTACAAATGCAAAATCATGTAACCAGCTCAAGTGCTCTTCAGTAGATGAATGTATAGCGAAACTGTGGAGCATGTATTCAATGAAACATTACACAACTGTGAAGAATGATAAAGTAGTGGCATGTGGTACAAAATTAATGGATCTTGAGGTAAATATGCTGAGTGAAAACAGCCTAAAGGTGAAAGACAAATTTCAGATGGTTTCATTTATCTGCAGAATATAAGCAGTCAAAAAGCAATTATATACAAAACAATAAAAGAAATAAAAATTTAAATTTGGTAAAAAGACAATAATTGTTACCATAAGATATAAGGGAAAGGGTAAAGGGGATGGGGAATGGAGACAGATGGAGTATGGGCATAGGTGGTTTGGTGGAAGCAATAAAAACATTAATTAATAAAATAAAAATATGTTACAAAGCAGAAAATAAAAAGGGAATCCTCATACACTGTTAGTAAGAACATAGGTTCATCCACCCTCTATAGAAAACAGTATTTATTTAATTTTTTTTTATTTTAAAAATTTATTAGATTTAATTGTAGTTGACATCATTTGTAGTCCCCAGGGGGTTCCCACCACCATTTCACCCGTGCACCATCACCTCAGTTCCTCATCACCGTCTTTGCCCTCCCCTCCATCCACCCACCCCTGTGATCCCTTGGGTTTATCCTTGATCTTTTGATCTTGTTGAGTTTTTATTTGTAGAAAATAGTACTGGGTTTTCTCAAAATATTAAAAATAGTTCTACCATATGGTTCATCACTTCTACTCTCAGGTGTCTCATAAATAGTACAAAAACACTAAAGGTTATATAAAAAAGTAAGACTCAGAGAAGTAAAATGTTTTTTATAAGGTCACACACCTAAGAAGTGTTTAGTAATTTTATTTTTTATTTATTTTAAAGATTTATTTTTTTTCATGTATACAAGAACTGCGGTTTTCATGTATACAAGAACTGCGGTACAGGCCAGAGGTGCAGAGGGTAAGAGGAGTCACCAGAGACAGAGAAGGGAGCAGAGTAAGCAGATCAAATGAAATAGACTGCTGAGGGGAGCAATGGGTGAGACAGAAGAGGTCTGTTGCGCCACGTGGGTCACTTCCCTGGCTGGGGATTGAACTCATGCTGCAGTGATTGTGGATAGCTTCATCACGCTGCACCTTAACTCCTTTCACCACCAGAGAGAACCCTGTTTAGTAATTTTTAAACATTTTTAAATTTATTTTTCTTACAATGTTTGCTTTCTATTCTAGTTGTTGTCCCCATAGTATTTCCATCACCAATTTGCATGCACACCAACACCATAGTCTTTTATGTTCTTCCAGTCCCTGCCTTGATCCCAATCGCTCCCTCTTCCCTGCAGAATGTCTCTTATTTTGAAGTTGTCTATTTTTGTTGTAGTTTTGTTGTTGATGATGATGATGCAATTGTTATTTTTTCCATTGATACCAAATATTTCCCCTATACGTGAAGTCATCCAGTATCTGTCCTTTTCCTTCTGACTTATTTCACCAAACACAATCCCTTCAAGCTCCATGCATGTTTCTGTGAATGGTTCTAGTGTATCTTTTTTGATTGATGAATAATATTCCATTGTGTACATATACCATATTTTCTTGATCGAGTTGTCTATTTTTGGGCATTTGTGTTGACTCCTAGCCTTACCTATTATAAACAATGTTGTGATAAACATAGGGGTGCATCTATTCTTTTGAATTAATTTTTTGTGCCTTTTGGGTAAATTCCTAGGAGAGGTAGTATTTTTAAATGAAAAAGGTAGGTCCTGGATTCATGTTTTATATCTAAATCAAGTATGTTTTATAGTTTAGGTAGTTTAATACCCTTCCCCTCCCCTCCCAACAGCATATTCCTGTTGTAATTAAGAATGAAGAAATCTAGGGAAGAGTTATGTCTATATTTAGACTTTGGCTCTGCTACTGACTAGCAGTATATCCTTAAATAAGTTACTTCACCATTAAAGTATCAGTTTTCTCACCCTTAATGGGAGTATACTTATATCTACCAGTTAGAGTGCATGTATGAATTTCATAAAATTATGGGTATTGGGAAATGTGGGTATCTTTTGATTTAACCAATTAATCTAACTTTTGGAACTGGACTGTAGAAATTACAAATATTTAGAAAAAAACAACAAGGAATTTCATTACAGAAGTTTATTGTAGCAAAAGTATATATATGATTAAATGGCCATTGATAGAGGAGTTGTTAAATTATTCATAAAGAATGCTATGTAACTTCTAAAAAGAAAAAAAAAACCCTGTAGTAACATAGAAAGATAAGCGAAACAAATTTCAGTGCAACATGAGTTCATTTTCTGAAAATATGTATGTATATACAGAGAGAGTTAGTTTGATACTTGCAGGTATACCTTATAAATGACAAAAACATCCATAAGGACTTATTCATTTATTGAATGCATAATGAATATATACCAGAACAGATCTAGGGTACTGAGGTTTTATGAATGAACAAAAATGACTTATATCCTTGCCATATAAATTACATTTTGTTGGAGGAGGGGGGGATTATAAATAGATAAAATATATAGCACATCTGAGTATAATTGCTACGGGAAAAGTAAAGTGAAAAGGGATTCAAAGTGATGAGGTAAGAAGTGAAAGTTTTAAATGGGGTAATTTGATGAAAGTGGGGATGGGTATAGAGGCAGACTTCTTTCACTAATTTTTAATTTGCAAAATAATGACTCATTTAAAAAATTCTCTTTTTTCATATGTGTCACAGTGTTTATCATATCTATTTATTTATATATCATCTATTTATTTTTAGTCTGTAAGGCTTAGACTTTCTTTCTTTAAAATGTAGAAAAAGTACATGCTTTAGAGGCATGACCCTCTTATATTTTGACATGAAAAGTTCCCAGTCTCTTGGTCACCAGAGTCCCAAGTCCCATGCTACCCACAGTAAAGAAGTTTGCTTTGTCCATAAATGAAATCTCTGTAACTTTAAAACTGAGACTATTTTATATCTTTTGGTTAGCCTGCACTGTCCAGTTCTGGCCTTCGTCAAACAGGTTGATAAAGAGAGAAGGATTTACTTGTCCAAAGCCGCATAACTATAAGGACAGACTAGGACCGGAACTTAAGCCTGTTAAATCTGTTTTTAGGCCACATTCTTCACACTATGCTTGGCTGCTTTTCTCCATAAAGGATTCTTCTTCCATGCCATTCTAAAAACTCAGCAGGCTACAAAGATGGTAGGGAGAAATCTAGCAATAAACTCCTGAAGTAGGTCTTAAGCACCACTCAACAGATTCACAAAAATCAATGAGGAGTTGGGTCGTCAGGGCATTTTGAGATAATCTATTGCTATGTACTGACATTGAACAGCAGAAAAAAAATCAACATCATGTGTTAGTTAATTACTGGTAGAACAAACCCAGGTTCCCTATTTGACAGGTTTCTGGTGGTCTTTGGTTCTGGAGATTTCTATCAAGAGATGAGGTGACATAATCTGGATAATGTTCCTTGCAAAATGGAGACTAATGGTGGTGATCATACATCTCTTCATTAGTCTCTCTACCTAGTCTCTCCATTTTCATTCATGCAATTCCTTCTGGAACCCCACATGTAATGATTGCCATAACTGCTTAGGAAGACCCCTATTATTTGGGGTTATATAAGAATTAGACACCTACATTATAGGCCTGGGCCTATAATCACATCACATAATTTCCCTACTTAAAACTCATGTGATACTTAGAAAATAGAACAAATTCCTTTCCCTTGCTTATAAATTGATGGTTCCCATCACCATTGTTTCCTTTTCACTAGCTGCATGCCCTACACACTCAGGCTACTCAGGCGTTTTAGCATTTCCTCCAGTTAACCCTGATTCTTAGCATGGGAATTAGTATGTGTGTTCTCTTTGCATAATATGAACTCTCTTCCTCTCTTCTCATAGTTAATTCCTTACTCTTTCAGTTCATTATCACTTCTTCTAATAAACTTTCTATAACATTCTCATAAGATGAAATTCCCCTTATTGGGCCCAGTGGATAATAATGGAAAAATACTGGGGCATTGGTGGTGGGTATGCTGTGAAAACATGCATATGTAGAGATTTGAACCTACATATTCAAAGCAGACACAATGGTATATGCCATCTTTACCTCAGTAAAAGTAATTTGAAAAAAATAAAGCAATCATCTTAGAAATTAAAAAAAATAAATCTCTGTTCTTAAAATTAAATATTTGAAAGTACTTACCACTCATTATAGCCTATTATTTCATCTATTCTGTATAACACATCTCCCAAGAACTTCTTCTATCTCTGTATATTGTAAGTTAAAATTACAGAACTAAAAAATTAACTAAAATAAAAAATGGAATGGTGTGAACAAAACAGTATAATTAACAGAACAGAAAAATATGTAAGCAAACTTCAATGCCAAATTATCCTTCCTGAATAACAAGAAAAAATAGACTGAAAATATTAATGTTTTATAAGTATCACATGATATCATAGGGTAGTTTAAGTAGGGATATTATGTGATGTGACTTTATATTTAAGCTTACTTTGAGGTGGCAGTGAAGGAAGGAAGAAGGAGAATTAGAAGTTATCTGTTGAAATATACAAAAGTTCTACCATCAAAGTCCCCAAAAGAGAGGAGATGTAGAGTGGAGATTTAAAAAAAAAAGTATTTGCAGAAATAATGCCTGAAAAATCCTTAATTCAGCAAAATATTTATAAATGTCCATATTCAATAAGCTGAGTGTACTGAAATGTGATGAGTAAAAGGAAATTTTTTACAAGACACATCATCATCAAACTTCTGAAAAATTAAGACAAAGTATCCTAAAACTTTTGAGAGAAAAAAAACATATCATCTATAATGGATAAAATAATTTAAATGGGTGAGGGTTTATTCCAAAGGTGGAGGACAAAAGGAAGTAACACTTTTTTTTCAAAGTGTTAAAAAATATTTTATATAGCGTGAAAAACATTTCAAATAAAATAGGAGCAAGATATACTCAGATGAAGAAAAACTAAGAAAATTTGTTGTCTGCCGATTTGATCCAAAAGGAAATTTTCCAAAAGGACCAGTCCCAAGAAAAGAAAGATCATGCAATACCAAATAGAAAGAAAAAAATAAACAGAGTGCAGCACCTGCACCATTGTTGGAAGCCAAGGGTCCCAGGAGACCCTTCTGGAACTGAGAAAAGAGAGGGAGGGCACTGCAAACAAAGTTGAACAGGAAAGCACACAGCAAGCTAGGCTTCAGCAGGCCCCTCACCCTAGTTTTATTATTATTTTTTTAAAATTTGTTTTCAATGTCTGTTGTAAAAATTTGAAGGATATTTTATATTTTATTTTTTTATATTTATTTATATATATTTGACATCAATTGTACTTACCTGGAAGGGGAGATACCATGATCACCCTAGTTTTATAATTGAGTAAAGACAGGGAGGGCTCTGCCATCAAGGTGAACTGTAGTCACTGAGAAAATGCAGCCCCTGCACCACTGACATATTCAACAAACTCCAAGTTACCAAATGGCAACCAAGAGTACTTTACCCCACAAAGCTCCCCTTTTTGTATGAAAAAAAAGGGACCTTCTCAGACAAACAGAATCTCCAGAAATTCAATACTACTGAACCCCATTCCAAAAATACTACAAGAAATTCTAAAGTCAAATTCTACAGTAGAATGAATAAGAAGAACAAAATAAGGCAAGAAATAAAATCACAAAAAGACAAACAAAATGGCAAATACAGATGCCAACATTATCTATTTTAACTCTAAATTTAAATGGTCTAAACTCATCAATAAAAAGACACAGATTAGCAGGCTGGATTAAAAAACAACAAAATCCAGGACCTTCCTAGTGGCTCAAGGGAAAGAGAAGAAGTATGAAGACTTTGTGAACTATTTGACATCAGGAGGAAAACATATATGAGTATAGGAATCCCAGCAGCAACTCTGGGCATCAAGCAAAATCCCAAGATAAAAAGGGACTGGGGAATCCACATACTCTAAAATACATAGACAAATTCTAGAATGATATAATCATCCAAAGCTAGATAAAGAAGAAACAGGACACCAAACAAAGCAATTACAACCAGTGATACTGAAACGGAAACCAAAACAATACCCAAAAGCAAAAACAGAACCAGACAGCTTCAAAATGAATTATACCAGAAGTTCATAAGTGAACTAGTGCCTCTCCTACACAAATTCTTTATTTAAAAATGAGAAATAAGTAATACTACCAAATATGTTCTATGAGGTCAACATCACAATAATACTAAGACCAAAGGCAAGACAAAAAAAAACAAAAACAAAAACAAAAAACTTCAAGTCAATCTCTCTAATGAACAGTGATACAAAAAATCCTCAATAATATCCTTGCCAACAGAATCGAATAATGCATCAAAAGGTTACTATACCACTATCAAGTGGGGTTTATTCCAGGGGCTTAAGGATGGTTCAACATATGAAAATCAATTTATGTAATCCAACATATCAACAGAAATAAAAATAAAAAAGCATATGGCCATAGAAAAGCATCTGAAAAAGTTCAACATCTGTTTATAATGAAGGCCTTTGAAGTTCTCAGGATAGAAGTAACATAAGATGATAAAAACCATATATGACAGACACAGAGCCAATATTATTCTCAATGGTGAACAGCTGAAAGACTTTCCTTTTAGATCATGAACAAGACAAAGATAGCCACTTTTACTACTTCTCTTCAATATAATATAGGAAATCCTAGCCAGAACAAGAAGACAAGAGAAAGACATATGAGGGATCCAAACAGGGAAAGTAAACTTACACTATTTGCAGATAATATGGTAATATACATAGAGAACCATAAAAACTCCACAAGAAAACTAATCAAAATAATCAACCAGTTTAGTAAAATAGCAGAATACAAAATCAACATACAAAAAAACAGTAGACTTCCTATATACAATCAATAGGAAGAAAGAGAAATCAAGGAGACCAATCCTTTTATAACTGAAACAAACAAAAAAAAATCAGATGTTTGGGAAAAAATCTAACAAAAGAGGTGAACAACCTATACAAAAACAATTATAAAATATTGTTAAAAGGAATAGAAGACACAAAGAAATGGAAATATATCCCCTGCTCTTGTATTAGAAGAATTAACATTATCAAAATAGCCATCTGAGCAAATGAAATTCACAGATTCAACCTTATTTCAATAAAAATCTCAATGAGATTCTTGAAAGAAATTGAGCAAATATTGATGAAATTCATATGGAGCCCCCAAATAACCTCAAATAGCCAAAGTTGTTTTGACTATAAAGAAGAATAGAGGTATTGCACTCCCAGATTTCAAACTATATTACAAAACCATCATAATTAAAACTATTTAGTACTGGAACAAAATAAAAAGACACACAGAGTAATGGAACTGAATAGAAAGCTCAGAAATAAATCCATACATACATTGGCAACTAATCTTTGACAAAGGAGCAAAAGGTGTGCATTGAACAGAGGACAGTTTGTTCAATAATAGTGCTAGGAAAACTGGACCATTAGAGGCAAAATAATGAAACTAGACCACCACCTCACACCACACACAAAAAACAACTCAAAATGGATAAAGGAATTGACATGGTGGGAATGCAAGATGGTCCAACCATTATGGAAAGCAGTATGGCGGTTCCTCAGTCTACTAAGAATGGAACTTCCATAGGATCCAGCAATCCCACTC
>JAGFMF010012147.1:199442-210857 GCA_019455555.1 Galemys pyrenaicus | reverse complement strand
AGAGAGGTCCAAGGAGCTGAATTTTTGTTAAAAAATATCAATGAAATTGACAAATATTTGGCCAGACTTAAGGAAAAGGTGGAAAGCCTAGAGTTAGTATATGTGAGTGGGAGATAACGGTTTTAGATTTTATCTTTCCCTCTGACTATTCAAGCATGACAGCACTAGTCATAATCATATTTAGTAACTATTTAGTGGGAGAGAAGACAAAGCAGTCATCCCCACTGAAAGCTGAAGCAATGAAAACCTTAACAAAATTGATACGTTCTTTGGTGGTTAGCTTTAGATTCTGGATACTCCTGTGATCCTGGAATATGGTTGCATCAAATTACATCAAAAGAAATGAAACAAATATATTTTTCCAAGACAAAATAGAATCCTTCCTGGCAATTCAGGATGAGAGTAATATGGAAATTCCAACAGAATTCGTGTTTTCCTAATAGCCTGAGATGTAGAGGAAAAGTAATGACTGAAAGAGAAGTCCTTATGTAGTTATCACTGGCTTTGCAGATAGGAAAGCACAGGAATACAAGTAAGAAATTCCTATGAATCACGTCTAAATGACGAGAATATCTAACAATATTTTCAAATGTTAAACATGAAGGTAAAACTTTGGAGAGAAAATAATTTGCAGAGGAAACTAGTTGCAGTGCTTGATACCTAATAAGTTAAACAGAACAAAGCAAAGCAAAACAAACAAAAACTTTTTTTTTTTTTTTTTTTTGCCTTGAAGAAAGGGTGATGGGTCACTTGCAGCTCTACTGGAGGAAACTGGGAAAATTTAGCCAGGGTTCTTGCTCTTGCTGTGACCGCTCAAATCAGCACTGTCTGACCCAGAAATACAGCCTCATTATGGGCCACTGGTGTCCATCATTACACCAAGGATATAGGGTTCATTAAGTTGGACTGAGTGAACGCCTTTGTATTGGTCATCTAAGACATCTACCTTATACCTTACCGCACAAATGATGGTAGCTTTTTGTACATAAAATAAAAGTTCAAATTCTTCAAAAAAAAAAAAAGAAGAAGAAAACACACAGAAAAACACACTCCACTCAGTTTTATCAGGAGTGGAAATAAAGTAATCAGAAAGACTCTTAGAAGGCAATTTTTTTTTATTTTCAGAAAAAGCCTGTAGCTTTTGGTCATAGAACAATTGCTAGATGGTGTAGCAGTATAGAGAACTCATCAATGACAGAATTCCACCATGATGGAAAAATTTTGACTGTATCCATTGAAATCCCAGAGCAGTGTAGCATGTAGTAACTCAGAAACCACGATTAACTCATATTGTTGAATCCTCATTCTTAACAAAATAGGAGTAATTTGATGTAAATTGAATTCTTAAACTTCTCCCACAATTTGACATATTGTTAAAAACATACAGCTACAACTTGGAATGAGAAATTTAGGATCATATAGAAACAAACAGCCACTCTCACATGCAACAAAGGAGGAATCCACTTTGTAACCATGGACTAGATGCATCTTAAAGTGACTTTTAAATGACCAATAATTTAGAAGTTGAAGCTTGAGGACCATCAGATAAATTCAAGAAACTTTATTTAAATATATTCACAAGGCTAAATAACTCTTATTTTATTTTTGATTAAACTATGTATAAATAATGCTCTGAAAAAATAACAGGAAATATACCCATCTGCTCTTATAACTTTCATAGTTGGCCTAGACAAAATAATTCCTTATTTCACTTATTTGATTACTCATGCAAAAGAAATAATACAGAAAGACAGAAACAGATTAATTTTATGATAGTAGTATTTAGAATCTCATTGTCTTTTCCCATATTTTATGCTTTGTCATGATAAATCTTGGTCTTCAGTCAAAGATAAACCAAAAGGACCATGGTGGGGAGGGAGGGGAGGGCAAAACGGGGATGAGGACAGAAGGAGCACAAGGGACTGAGGTGATGGTGCATGGGTGAAATGTTGGTGGAAACTTCCTGGGAAATACAAATGATGTCAAATATAATTAAATAAATCTAATAAAAAAAGCAAAACAAAACAAAATCTTGGTCTTCAGAAAGTGACTTCTCACTTATACTTTAATACCATTGTGTAATATGTTGAGTGCAATTTATTTTTCTTCATTAGCTATATTTTAAAATGTTAGAATTTTAGTTTTGGGATTTAAGATTTGTGGGATTGTCTGGGACTTGAATCTTTTTCTAGATAATGTTAAGTAAATTCAGAGGATTAGTGCTAAATTGCTAAGAAGAAATTTCACTCAAGGAGGTTTAAAATGTTGGTGTTTTTCAAGGCTATAAATGCATGTTTAGAAAATTAACTGTGTCCTCCAAGGTATAAAATTCTGAAAGTGGTGTTTAGTAAATAAGGAAAGCTGAACAGAAATTGCAGACTAAAGATAGTAAATGAGATAAAAACCTTTAAAATCCAGGCATATGGTTTGGATTTAGTGTAATCTTGAATCTAATGTCCCCAAAGCATTCTATAAACAATATTTAGAAGAATTAGAATTATTAAGATGGATTAGTCCTTTCGATACTTTTATTATAAAATTAAAATTCATAAAGCTCTAATTGTTTTTTTTTTACTTGAAAAATAAATATTATGGTATTTTTAAGATTCCTAAATTAAACATCATACAACTACAACATCAAAAGAAATGCATATATTATTAAAAGAAGCAAGGGGTCTCCCTGGTGGTGCAAGGGGTTTAGGTGCAGCACTATGAAGCTATCCAAAACCTCTGCAGCACATGTGTGATCCCTGGCCAGGGAGGTGACCAACATGGCGCAGCAAACCTCTCTTGTCTAGCCCGCTGCTCCCCTCAGCAGTGTGTTTCAGTAGATCTGCCTGCTCTGCACCTCAGTCTGTCTCTGCTGACTTTTCTCACTCGCCACACCACTGCCTTGTACCCCAGTTCTTGTATGCATAAATAAATGCATTTTTAAAAGGAAATCCAAGATGGTAACTTATATTGTAAGCTTATTTTATATTTTTCACTTTGATTTAATGTATAAATTTCAGACATTTATAATGAATAATCAGCTTTCTCCCACCCCTTGTTTTGATTTTTTTTCTTTTTTCTTTTCCCTTGTTTTGAAAAGGAAGGACAAAATTCAGCTTTGGGGCCATAGTACAGCTAAAAGTTTACAGATAATTGCATATAATAAGCTATGGTGTGATACTGAAATATAGCAAAACATTCCAACTACAAGTTAAAAGTCTGAATATTTTGAAGCTTGACCTTTTGGTTCACCGTACTGTTAAAGCTTGTAAATTGGTGTTAGTTTCCCTAGAGCTATTAATAGTGCTGAGTTTTTCTGTTAAAAGTATTACAAATCAGTTATCATTCCTGTCTTTCTTCCATTGTGTAGTAGACTTCAGTATTGTCTCATGTTCCTTGGGATATTTGGTTTATGCTAGCCACAAAAAACCAGTAATAAGTTTCATGGTTATACCAAGGAATTAAATTTGATCCTTAATAGCTGGTATTTTGCCAGTAAATCTACTAATAAGTGATTACTGGAAGTCTCATCATTTGAATATAAACTCTTGTCTCTCCATAAGCAAAAGACTCATTGCAAAACATTTCTAGCCAGTGTGAACACTGAATTTCATCCATTAATAACATATTTTAGACGGGTTTAAAATACTGCAAGCTTATTTTAAAGCAAAGGGCAAACAACTAAGACTGTTTGTCTTCAGAAAAGTTTGTGAAAATGTGGTATAATATTTTTCATTTTCTTGTCGCTTTATATAGTATACAGGCTTATCATTGCTACTATTTAAAAAAACCTTAAATATTTCCATTAAGTACACCAATCAATAACTGGTCTTTGGTACATTGAACTTTTGCTTTTAGGGCATCTATAATTCACTTTCTTCTTAAATATAATTTTTTCCTTTGTTACATCTAAATTGAAATTCTTGGGTGCTACATGTTTGTATATAAATAAACTATATAATATGTTTAGTCAGAGGAAAACTTACAAGTCTCACATGTCACATACATTTCATAAACTATTTCCTTAAATCAAATACAATGTTGTAAACCAATGTTACCTAAAAATAAAATAAACAAATTTGAAAAAGGAGAAAAGACTCAAATAAATAAAATTATAAATAAAAGAGAAATATTACATCAGCTACCACAGAAATACAAAGGATCAGAAGAGGTTATTCTGGACTTCCTTATGTAAATAAATTAGAGAAATATATAAAATTCCTTGAATAATAAGACCTTCCAAAACCAAGTCACAGAGAAATAGGCAATATGAAAAGACCAAGGATTGAAAGAAAAAAAATAAGCAAAAACCTCCCCAAAACAAAAGCCTATTATCACATGGCTTCACTGGTAAATTCCACCAAATATTCAAAGATTGAATAACAATCCTTCTCAAAATATTTCAAAAGATAAAAAGTTGCTTGCTTCCTGATTTCTCTTATACATTAGAATAATGTGGACACGAAAACCAGATATGGACAATACTAAAATATAAATTTACAGGCAAATATCTCTGATAAATATACATGCAAAAATTTTCAATGAAATATCAGTATTCTAAATTCAACTATATTTTAAAAAAGATGATATATCTATGTAGGATTTATTCCAGAGTTGAATAAATACAATATATATATATATAAATCCATCAATGTGATTTATCAAATCAACAAAATGAAATATAAAAACCATATGATTATCTCAATAAACACAGAAAATATATTTGATAAAATTTATAATATATTTGCAATTAAAAATTCAGTAAAATGGGTATAGAGAGGAACATACCAAAAGCTAATAAAGACCATATATGAAGTAAAACTGTCATTATATGCAATGATATAATATTATGTATGGAAAATATTTTTAAAATTCTGAGATATTCATTGTTCTCTTTCATTTCTAATTTATTAGAATTCTCAGAGTTTTTATTTTTAAATTTTCTGACCCTAGCTAGAAATTTGTCTATGATTTTTTTTCTTTTTTAAGAACCAGCTTTTAGTTTCTCTGATCTTTTGATTTATATTTTAATTATTTCTGCTTTAATATTGATTATTTCCTTCTACTTACTGGATTTTGATGTTCTTTGCCCTTTTTCTAGTTTCATATGGTATAATATCAGATTATCTATTTGAGATCTTTCTTGTTTCTTGATGTGTATTTATAATGCTAAACATTTCTCTATTAGTACTGCTGGGACTGCATACCATAGTTTTGGGTAACTTAAGTCCTCATTTTGTTTTGTCACCAGGTACTTTGTTTTTTTTGTCCTATATATTGTTTTATTATGGTGATTATTTATATACACAATTGTGTACATATATTAATGTGTTAATATACTTATATGATTAACTGATATAAACAAAACAATTTTGTTACTATATGTACCTAACCATTAGTTTTACTAGGAAAATCATTTTTCGTTTTATTTATTTATTATAATTTTTTGCCTTTAATTTATATATATTTGAAATCAATTATAATCCCCATGTATTCCCCACTCCATATCACAAGTGCACCATCACCTCAATCCCCCATGAACCCATCTGCCCTCAACCCATCCCCTCTCCCCTCCCCACCAAGTGTCTCCAATTTATCCTTGTCTTTTCATTTTTGGTTTTTGTGTCTTTATTGTTATTATTATTGTTATTACTATTATTGTTCTTATTCCTTTCCTTGATCCTTATTTGGTTCCCTTATATTGCTCCTAGGGGAGGAATCATCTGGTTATTTTCTTTTGCCTTCTGACTTACTTCGCTGAGCATCATCACTTCCAGTTCCATCCATGTTCCTATGAATGCATCCAGTTTTTCTTTTTAGATTGCTGAGTAGTATTCCATCGTGTATATGTACCACGGCTTCCCGATCCACTCATCTGTTTTTGGGAATTTAGGTGGTTTCCAGGTCTTACCTATTGTAAGGAGTGCTGCTATGAACATAGGGGTGAAGGTATTCTCTTGAATCAGTGTTTTTGTGTCTTTTGGGTATATTCCTAGGAGTGGGATTGCTGGATCCTATGGAAGTTCCATTCTTCGTAGACTGAGGAACCACCATACTGCTCTCCATAATGGTTGGATCAGCTTGCATTCCCACCAGCAGTGTAAGAGAGTTCCTTTTTCTCCACATCCTCGCCAACATTTGTTGTTGCTACTTGTTTGATATGTGCCATTCTCACTGGTGTGAGGTGGTATCTCAATGTGGTTTTGATGTGCATTTCTCTGATGACAAGAGAAGTTGAGCCTTTTTTCATATGCCTGTTGGCCATTTGCATGTCCTCTTTGGAGAATTGCCTTTTTAKCTCTTTTGCCCATTTTTKGACTGGSTKGTTYWCTTTGTTTCTGYTTAGTCTRGTTAGTTMTTTGTGGATCTGTGTGATAAKTCCCWTGYCRGTAATGTTGTGTGTAAAGATTTTCTCCCAGTTGGTGGGTTGTCGCTTTGTTTTGGCTAATGTGTCCTTTGCTGAACAGAAGCTTTTAAGATTGATGTAGTCCCAGCTGTTTATCCTCTCCTTCACTATCTTTGCTTTAGGTGTTGTGTCTCTAAAGAAGTCATTGATGTGTATGTCATGTCGGGTTTTGCCTACTTTTTCTTCTAGATATTTCATGGTTTCCGGTCTTATGTCTAAGTCTTTAATCCATTTTGCGTTGATTTTTGTGCATGGTGAAAGGCAGTATTCTAGTTTCATTCTTTTGCATGTAGCCATCCAGATTGCCCAGCACCACTTATTCAACAAGCTGTCTTTGTTCCATTGCATGTTCTTTGCTCCTTTGTCAAAGATTAGTTGTTGATAAGCTTGTGGGTTTGTTTCCGGGCTTTCTATTCTATTCCACTGGTCTATGTGTCTGTTTTTGTTCCAGTACCATGCCGTTTTTATGATTGTGGCTTTGTAGTAAAGTTGAAGTCAGGAAGTGTGATCCCTCCACTTCCCATTTTTTCATTTAGGAGGGCTTTGCTATTTAGGATTTTGTGTCTCCATATGAATTTCATCAATTTGTTTTCACTTTCTTTGAAGAATGACATTGAAATTTTTATTGGAATAGCATTGAATCTGTAGATTGCTTTTGGTAGGATGACCATTTTGATGATGTTAATTTTTCCAATCCATGAGCAAGGGATGTTTTTCCATTTCCTTATATCCTCTTCTATTTCTTTTAGCAATGTTTTGTAATTTTTTTTGTAAAGGTCCTTCACCTCTTTTGTTAGATTTATTCCCAAGTATTTAATTTTTTTTGTTTCAGTTATAAAGGGGATTTTTAAAACATTTTTCTTCTTCAGCTAGGTTGTTTGTGTAGAGGAAGTTTACTGATTTTTGTGTGTTGTTTTTGTATCCTGTTACTTTGCTAAACTGGCTGATTAGCTTGATTAGATTTTCTGTAGAGCTTTTGTGGTTCTCTATGTATATTATCATATCGTCTGCAAACAGTGATCATTTCACTTCTTCTTTCCCTATTTGGAATCCTTGTATACATTTTTCTTGTCTCATTGCTCTGGCCAGGACTTCCAGTGTTATATTGAAGAGCTGTGGTGAAAGAGGGCATCCTTGTCTTGTTCCAGATCTTAGGGGAAAGGATTTTAGCTTTTCGCCATTGAGAACGATATTGGCTATGGGCTTGTCATATATGGCCTTTATTATGTTAAGATATGGTCCTTCTATCATGAGAATTTCAAGGGCCTTCATCATAAATGGATGCTGGACTTTGTCAAAAACTTCCTCAGCATCTAATGATATAATCATGTGTTTTTTGTTCTTCTTTTTGTTGATGTGGTGGATTATATTTATTGATTTTCGAATATTGAACCATCCTTGTTTTCTTGGAATAAATCCTACTTGGTCATGGTGTCACCAGGTATTTTTAAATATTTTATTTTATTTCATTACTGCAATAGTCACTCAGTAGTATGTTCTTCAGTCTCCACATATTAGAGGTTTATCTTGCTTGCTTTTTTCATATATATATATAAATGTATATATATACATATATAGGTTTATTTTTTGAACATTATTTTTTCACAATATGGCATTTTTCTCCTCTAGTGCAGTCACAACTGTGTATTTTTCAGATCCAGTATGCCACTCTGTACCCTTTTATGAATGAATTCAGTCCATTTACATTTAAGGTGATTATGCTCTTTTGTTTACTGCTATTTGCTGTTTTCCCAACACTAAAGTCCCCACAGTCCTTCACCTTACCATGTGGCATAATCTTTCCACCATGTTTTTTACTCTCTCCATCCTCCTCCCTCTGCCCCAGCCTTTCTGAGCATCTCAGGTCTGTGCATTGTGTTCAAGTGTCAGTCTTACAGCTTGTCTTTGTCTGATACTTGGTTTGGTTTCTCTAGATTTCACATACAAATGAAACCATCCTGTATTTATCTTTCTCCTTCTGGCTCACTTCACTTAGTAAAATCCCTTCCAGTTCTATCCATACTGCTTTGTTTTTTTCATTGATTCATTGTTGATACTATTGTGATCAGAGAAGATACTTGATATGATCAAGCTTCATGAATTTATTGACACTTGTCATTTAATACATAACATTTTCTTAAATATAAAAAGAAATGTTATAAAACATTTTTGTTTGAAACAATATATATTTAAACAAGTATATTTTCATATAAGAAGTTTACCCTTCATATTTTTGGATTCATATCTTATACTTCTTTATTAATCAGGGAACCTTTTTTCAGTGTGTTTCGAGAGTGCTATTTTTTACCTGTACCATAATTATGATGTATCAAATTAGTTCTCATTTGATTGATATTTAAGATTCTTGCAATTATAGTATTTCAGGGAATATTATAGGACAAATAATTTTTGCACATGTGAAAATACTTCCTTAAGATAGATTTCCAGAGAAAAAATATGAAGACATATATTCTAAAAATTTGCATTTTTTTCATTCTACCAAACTGACATACGGAATGGACCTACCAATTTACAATTCTCTCAATGAGCTTTCCAATATCTTCAAATAGCACTAGATTAGTTTAGTTTTTGAAATCTTTGAACAATATGATGCATTAAAAAGCAAATCTCTTTATATGTGATTTTATTTATATTTATTACTAGTGCACTTGAACTTATTCTCAGATTTTAATGAACTATTTATTTGCTCTTTTGTGAATTGATATTTTTTCTTTTTGTTTTTTAATTTCTATAGGCATAGTCTATATGCCTATTATAAATGCCAACCTTTCACTGTTAGTTACATTGGAATTTGAGTATTCTATTCTGTTACTTATATTTAAAATCTGTTTTTAATTTTTATGTGTTCAAATTTATTGTTTCAAAAAATGTACTGCTAGGATCCTATGTTGCTTATGAGGGCTTTTCTTTACTCAAGATTATAATTATCTCCCTTCTAAAAGTTTTTACTCTTTTTTCTACATTTGAATTATTATCTGACAGTATTCATTTTAATATATCTTGAAATGTGTCTATTTTTTCCAAATTAATAGCAAATATTCATATATAAGTTATTAGATATCCTATTCATCCTTATTTACATTAATATGTAATATAACCTTTATCACGTAGTAAATTCTCATAGACACTTGGATTTGTTTCTTGTCTCTATTCTACTCTGTTGTGTCTTCATATCTATTTCTATGGTCAGCTTTCAAGGGTCAGTTTTAAATTTTGTGGTACTTTGTATTTCTTTATATTTCACATATAGTGAAATTATTTGCTATATATCTTTCTCCTTCAGGTTCATATCATTAAGATAATCCCTTCTATTTCCATCCGTATTGATGCAAATGGCATAAATTTATTTTTTTGACTGCTAACTAGTATCCTATTGTGTATATATACCATATCTTCTTGACCTACTCATCTGTTCTGGAACATTTAATTGCTACTGCAAGTTGCAATTTTAAATATTGCTGTTATAAATATAGGAGTTCAGGTTTCGTTCTTATTTAATTTTATATATTTTTTACATCATTCTTCATTTTGTACACTGTAAACTTCCTCTTCTCAGGTGTAGTCCCAGTGAAATTCCCATCATCAATTCTCCCATGCACCAACACCCTAGTTCCTTGTGTTTTGTTCCTTCTCTCTCCTCCTCCCCTGGGAAATTTCTCAGATTTATAGTTGTCTGTTGATTTTGATTTTTAATTTATCATAGTTTTTTTCCCTTAATCCCTTACTTGTTTCCTCTACATTCCTCATATAAGTGAAACCATCCAATATTTTTCTTTTTCTTTTTCTTTCTGGCTTATTTGACTGAGCATAATCCCTTCTTGCTCCATCCATGTTGCTGCAAATAACATGACTTTATCTATTTTGATTGCTGTTTAATATTCCATTGTGTATAGATACCACATCTCCGTAATTCAATTATCTATTTTGGGGCATTTGGGTTGTTTCCATAGCTTACCTATTGTAAAAAGTATTGCAATAACCATAGGAGTGCATGGGTCCTTTTGAATTAATGTTTTGGTGTCCTTTGGGTAAATTTCTAGGAGGGGACTTGCAGGATCATATGGAAGCTCTATTTTTAGTGGTTTGAGGAATCACCAGCTTTCCATAGTGGTTAGACCAGTTTGCATTCCCACCAGCAGTTTAATAGTGTTCCTCTTTCTCCACATTCTTGCCAATATTTGTTGTGGCTAGTTTTTTTGTTTGCTTGTTTGCCATTCTCCCTGGTGTGAGGTGGTTTCTTATTATGGTTTTGATTTGCATTTCCCTGATTACAAGAGATGTTGAGCATTTTTTCACATGCCTGTTGGCCATTTGCATTTCCTCTTTGGAGAAATATCTTTTTTTGACCTGATTGTTTACTGTGTTTTTGTTGAGTCTTTGTAGATCATTGTGATTAGTCCTTTGTTGGTAGTGTTGTGTGCAAAAATTATGTAACCAGTGGAGTGTTTCTTTGTTTTGGATTATGTGTCTTTTGCTGTACTATAGCTTTTAAGTTTGATGTAGTTCCAGCTGTTTATCTTTCCCTTTACTATTATTGCCTTAGGTGCTGTGCCTTTAAAGATGCTATTAGTTGTATGTCATGAAGTGTTTTTTCTATATTTTCTTTTATATATTTTGTGGTTTCAGGTATTATGTTTAATTTTTAATCCATTTTGAATTGGTTTTTGCACATGATGTGAGATAGTAGTCTAGTTTTATTTTTTGTGTGTAGCAATTCAATTTTCCCAGCACCATTTATTGAACAAACAGTCCTTGTCCCATTTTATATTATTTGCTCCTTTGTCAAAGATTAGTTATTTATATGTGTGTGACTTTATTTCTGTGTTTTCTATTTGATTCCATTAGTCTGAGTGTCTGTTTTTCTTACAGTACCATGCTGTTTTAATTATTATGGCTTTAACTCTTTACAATAGGTAAGACCTGGAAACAACCTAAATGCCCAAAAACAGATGAGTGGATCGGGAAGCTGTGGTACATATACACGATGGAATACTACT
>JAGFMF010012147.1:166187-176246 GCA_019455555.1 Galemys pyrenaicus | reverse complement strand
TATAGGACTATTTATATTTTATTGATAGCAACTGAAAACTAATATTGGCATTGTTTTTTTGTTTTTTGTTTTTTTGCTTCTAGGAAATATGCTCCTAGTCAAAATGGTCATACAGGAGACCCTAAGACTTGAAGAATTCTGCAAATTCAGTCTTAAAACTTAGTAGAAAACACAAGGTATTTTCCCCCAGACTATTATTGAAAAATCAACCTGTGTTGACCATAAAATTCAATATATCAAAGTTTATCTGACCCATTTCTCAGTGGAGTTACCTCATTCCCAAAATACATGAAAAACTATGCATTTCTATTTTATTTATGGCTTTTTATCATAAAATTCTGACTCCCACATTCCTTTACTTTTTGAGGTTGATGCCTACACATGCAACACAGCTGGATGACACAGAATACCTATTCCAATTTTTGTATTTTATATATATATATATATATATATATATATAAAGATAGAGGACATAATTTGGTTTCTTTTTGACCAATTTCAAATTTCAGATAAGCAAAGAAGCTTTGTTTTTCTGTGGGAAGTTATCAAGTTTAGATCTTATTGGTGGTTTCAAGTCTTAAAGATCTTGGATTGATGTTAGAGGTTATATAGTTCAGCAGATTACACTGGAACCAGCAAAAGCAGTTGTCTGTCTTACTCAGAAATAGTACATTTTTTTTTACTCCCCTTGATCAGCTATTTTGATACTTTCTTTTGCTTGTGATCTGGTTCCTAAGAGAATGTATGGGATATTGTGAATGTATAATAAGGATCCGTTGAGTGCATTTTTTCATTTAATTTTTTAATTAGTATTTATTTTATATCAGGTGTAGTTCACATAGTATTTATGCCACCAGTTCATGCATGCACAATCATCTTAGTCCCTTGTGATCTTCCCACCCTCATTTTGATCCCTCTTCCTCCTCCTCCCCTAGAGAATGTGTCCTATTTATAATTGTCTGATTATTTTTGTTTTGCCTTGTTATGATTTTTTATTGTTATTATTTCCCCCTGACCCCTTATTTGGTTCCCTTATGTTCCTCCTATAATTGGAACCATCTGGTATTTTTCTTTTTCCTTCTGAACTATTTCACTGAGCATAATCCTTTCTAGTTCCATCCATGTTGCTGAGAATGGCATTAGATTGCATTATTTGCAGGGGATTATTATATTCTTTTTTTTCAATTTGAAAATCCAGCATATTTTTATCATTTTAACAGTATAAGAACCATTTTAAATTGCATAGGGAAAAGAAAGTTCACCCACAGTTCTAGAACCCTAACAATAACATTACTGGGACTTTGACATAAGTCTTTGAAATACATTTCTATGTATAACTTAAAAATTGGAGAGAAAAATCCTTCACATATACATATTCTTCTTCCTTTTTTATTACTTAACCTTAACTCATAGCATTTTTCTGTTATGTATTCTTCATAAACACCATTTTTATAGCTTCATCATGCTACTCATTTCCATAAGAACTTTGCCATTGTTCTTATGTGTTATATTTTATTGCATCTTAACCTTCCAATATCATGATCAATCACCAATAACCACCAAGCTCCCAGGACATTTTTAATTCAACACCACCCTATTCCAAACTTTTACTGATTACTCATGATGTAGAATTTTAGTGGAACCCATACATTTCTCTACCGTATATCCAATTATTTACATGCATGAACAAGTAAATTATCATTATTTGTAGACTCTTGGTCTATATATAGATTTCTGTTCTTACAATATAAGTGAAACTAGCTAGGTTATTATTTAGGTAAATTCCAACATGAAGAAAAGTCTTGAACATAAAAGTATTTATGCCATGAACAATCACAAGTTCATCCTAGGGGTGGAAGAATGTGTGTGTGTGTATATGTATAAAAAATAGAATAATTGATAGTTTGCGGCAAGGCAAGATAAAGGAAAATGGTCAGCTCTCTCTGACTAGCTGGAAATATGTTACCAATGTCCACGATCATGTATTATTTTTGGCCTCGGACATGTGAACATGTGGTTCTCTGTGGAACTGGGTAACAGGGTGTGTGTGAGGATGAAATTTCCTCATATTAGATATGATTTTGCAATATGATAAGGTAACTGAAAGGGGCCACTGTTATTTCTAGGTGTATTCTGAAAGAGTCTATATCATGGAACTATGTGACTTTAATGAAATGGTGCCTAGATTGGCCGAGTCAGTGTGGGGTCATCAAAGACTCTGAACAAGCAGGCATAGAGAGAGAAGTCATAAAGAAGTTGTAGACAAGATTGATGAAGTGGGAATGCCTGATTGGCAGGGATATATTAACATTGCTGTATTTTTTCCAGACACACAATAATGAGACACAGAATTTAGACCACATGGTCCTCTAAAATAATCTGGAAGATATTAACACTAATGGGAGGGAAGATAAGATAATTTCTGGGATTGGGAAAGGATAGGAAAGTAATTGATAGATGGAGATAAAGGAAGATATGAAAAACTGGGTTTCTTTGAAGATATTTAAAAGTTATATTAAATATATTGACAACTTACATATCAGAATGAACACTGACCCATGGCACTGGAACAAGGTTCTAGAGGTATGTTCCTGTGTCACACAATAACCAGTGGTGAGGACAGCCAGGATACTGAATCTGAGAAACTGAGAAAACTGTCTCTGAAACACTGAGAAAACCAGAACAGTAAGAAACAGACTTGAGAGACACGAGGAAGCTATTTACCAACTATTATTAAAATGTTCAAATATTTTAATTATTGATACAGACATATACCATTGTTTTTTTTAACTAGGAATGATTTTGTCACTGATGGAATATATGATAATTTCTTGGGGGCATTTTTTACTATTATCACTGGAGAAGAACTAATGGCAAATATTGTACAGAGATTAGGAATTAATATAAACAGTAAACAGTATAATCTAAATTCATAATCTAAACTACTAATGCACAGTTCCGTCTTCACAACATCCTGCCATAACACACACAAGAAAGAATTATCTGATTAAAAATGTCCGTAATGCTGTTATTAGAAACCTTCGCTATACAAGAATTGACCAGTTATATTATCAACCTATAGGATGTCCCCATCATTGAGGAAGCTAAAGTGGTATGACTATTGTTCATTTCTTTCTCTTAGAGTTGCCTGACACCACTGTCTCCCCAAGATGTTTAATTTTCCATCATCATTTTAAAAAATTTATTATTTTTACAACATTTGCTTTTTTTTCTCAGGTATAGCCCCCATAGAATTTCCACTGCCAATTCACCCATGAACCAACACCATAGTACCCTGTGCTTGTCCCACACTCATTTTTATCTCACTCCCTTGCACTCCTCTGTAGAATGTCTCTGATTTATAGTTGTCTTTTAATGTTTTGTTGTTTTTTAGTTATTATTATTTTTTCTTGGTCCCTTATATTCCTCTTATAAATGAAACCATCTGATATTTTTCTTTTTCTTTCTGATTTACTTCCCTGAGTGTAATCCCTTCTAGTTCCATTTATGTTGTTGTGATTGGCATTAGTTTATCTTTTTGATTGCTTAATAGTATTCCATTGTGTATATATACAACATCTTCTTGATTCGGTTATCTATTTTTGGGCTTTTGAGTTGATTTTTGACTTGAGTCTTACCTATTACAAATAGTACTAAAATAAACCTATGGGTTCAGGTATCCTTTTGAATTGAAGTTTTGTGTCCTTTGGGTAGATCCCTAGGAGTGAAATTTCTGGGTCATATGGTAGTTCCATTTTTAGTAGTCTGAAGAAACTCCATACAGCTTTCCATAGTGGTTGGACCAGTTTGCATTCCCACCAGCAATGTAGGAGAGTTCTTTTTTCACCACATCTTCACAAACATTTGTTGTTAGTTTTTTTTTTAATATGTGCCATTCTCACTAGTGTAAGGTGGTATCTCACTGTGGTTTTAATTTTAATTTCCCCACAAATGGCCAACAGGAATGTGAAAACATACTCAACATCCCTAATAATATTAGAAATGCAAATTAAAACCACCATTAGATACCACCTAACATCAATAAAAAGGCATTTATTTAAAAAAACTATTAACAGCAAATGTTGGCATGCATGTGGTGAAAAAGGAACTCTACTACACTGCTGGTGGAAATGCAAACCCATCCAACCTCTACAGAAAGCTATATGGAGGTTACTCAGCCTGTTAAAAATGGAGCTACTATATCACCTGGTAATCCCACTCCTAGGGATTTATCCAAAGGACACAAAAACATGAATTCAAAAGAATATATGCACCTGCATGTTTATCATAGCATTATTTATAATAGGTAAGACTTAGACTCAACCCAAATACCCCAAAATAGATAACTGCATCAAGAAAATGTGGTATATATACTCAATAGAATATTATTCAACAATCAAGAGATAAACTAGAGACATTTGTAGAAACACAGATGAAACTTGAAGGATTATGTTCAGTGAAATAAATAGAAGGAAAAAGAAAAATACAAGATGTTCTCTCTTATAGGAGGAATATAATGTATCAAGGATAAAATAAAACAACAACAACAAAAAACCCCAATAAGACAAAAGGAAAATAAACAGACAACTACAAAATGGAGACATTCTTCAGGGAAGAGGGAGAGATTGGAATCAAGGCAGGGATGGGAAGAGTACAAGGGACTATAGTGATGGTGCATAGGTGAATTGGTGGTGGAAATTCTATGGGGATCACACCCAGAAAAGAAATCAGATATTGTGAGAAAAAAATAAAAATAAAATTAAAAATATTTGCATTTCCCTAAATATGGGGGATTTTGAACTTTTTTTCATATGCCTGTTGGCCATTTGCACTTATAAACAAGTTTAGTAAAGTAGCAGGATACAAAATCAACATACAAAAATCAGTAGACTCCTATATGCAAACAAACAATCTGAAGTAGAAGAAATCAAGAACATCCAATTTGCTATTCGAAACAAAAAAAATTAAATACTTGGAAGCAAGCCTAACAAAAGATTTAAAGGATATATACAAAGAAAATTATAAAACACTGTTAAAAGAAATAGAAGAAGGCACAAAGAAATGGAAAGACATCCCTTGCTCATGGATTTGAAGAAATAACATTATCAAAATGGCCATCCTACATAAAACAATTTACAGACTTGATGCTATTTCAAAAAATTTTCAATGGCATTCTTCAAAGAAATAGAATGAATATTGATGAAATTCATATGGAGCTGCAAAAAACCTAGAATATCCCAAGCTCTCCTGACTAAAAAGAAGGGGGAATGGTGGCATCGCACTTCCATACTTCAAATTATGCAACTTTCCATCATTCTTAATCCTCTCTGCCTCTCCTTTGCCACATTCAATGTTTATCTAGTCTTTAGAATTCAATTTCCTGTCTCTCTCCGTAATCTGCACTCTTCTGCATGCTTATTTCTAGTACCTTAATTCAGTTCTTTATTGTCTCTTTTTTATCCATTATTTCTTTCTAGGATGATTTCAATGATCTCTATATGAGTTTACAAGATTCTGCCCTTTCCACTGCCAAACCATTTTCTACACTGTTTATTATACCATTTTAACCCTGTGCCTAGCATTGAGTAAATATTTATTTAATCAATTATAAACAAATGAATTCTGCTATATCCTTCCTCTAAAATTTCCAATAATTATTGGTTACCTAGAGAATACATATAAAATATAATCACATGGCATACATAATAATTCAAAAATATTTATACAAACTTATCTTTCTATATTTTTCCATGTGTCTCAGTTGTCTCATTACCACCCCAATTTCCTTCCACCACCTTATAATGAATTTCTTCCATTTTCCCCAACTGCCACATCCTTTAGTTTTATGTGTTTCTCAAACACACTGTTTTGAAATATTACTGGTCCTTAATCATCTTTGACATCTTATTTCAATGTTTATAAATTTGGGGTGCAGTTAGGAGGCTCACTTGAAGTCTTAAAAATGTGATCAGACAACATTACACATACTTTGGATCAAATCTGGAAGAGGAATACATATGTATATTTTACCACTATAAAAAATTAAGTCAGTTGACCTCTCTTGTGTGGGTCTGTTTCTGGACTTTATTCTTCTGTATTAATAGTTGTGTCTATTCTTTCACCAGTACCAACCTGCCAATTTTATTAATATTTTGAAATGACCCTTTTTTGGTTTAATTTGTTTTTCCATTAAGTTCACTCTTTCTCATATACATTCTACAAATATTACATGGATGTATATGTTTTAATTTTTTGTTCAGTTATAAAGTTTCCATGTGTTCTCTATATTTTCTATATCTTTGTTGAGACTTCATATATTTCCATTATTTTCAATAATATTCACCCTCACTTCTTGGATCTTTCATTGTTGCATTAGCTTCTTTAAAGATTTTTTTTACCTAATTATAGTAATGACACATCAGTGTTATTTCAGATTCAGTGTTTGTTACATTTTCCCTTTTAAGATTTTTTTGTGTGTAATATTTTCCAGAGTATTTCAGTATATGTTTATTTTTTAAATTTCATATATATTTTACATTTTAATTTTTGTACAATGTATATTCCTTGTCCCCATGAAGTACCCATCACCATAGTCCCTGTGCTCTTCCCACCATTTTGTTCCTTCACCCTTCTCCTTAAGGGAATATCTCAGATTCATAGGTGTCTGTTGATTTTGATTTTAAATTTATTATAATTAATTTTTCCCTTAGTCCCTTATTTGTTTCCTTAACATTCCTCCTATAAGTGAAACCATCCAATATTTTCCTTTTTGTTCTGGCTTATTTCATTCCTACACTGCTGGTGGGAATGCAAACTGGTCTAACCACTATGGAAAGCAGTGTGGAGGCTCTTCAAACTACCCCATATGATTCATCAATCCCACTCCTAGGAATTTACCCAAAAGACAAATAAAACACTAATTCAAAAGGACACCTGCACAGCTATGTTAATCATGGCACTTTTCACAATAGGTAAGCTATGGAAACAACCCAAATCCCCAAAAGCAGATGACTGGATTGAAAAGATGTGGTGTATATACACAATGTAATCTTATGCCACAAAAAAAAAAAAAAATAAACTCATGCAATTCACAGCAACATGGATGGAGCTAGAAGGGATTATGCTCAGTGAATTAAGTTAAATGTTCCTGTTTTAGGCCTCCCTGGTGGTTCAAGGGGTTAAGTTGGAGAACTATATAGCTGTCTGCAGCCATTGTAGCACAAGTTCAATCCCCAGCCAGGGAGGTGACCCGCATGGCACAGCGGACCGCTCCTGCTTTGCCTGCTGCTTCTCTCATCAGTGTATTTCAGTCAATCAGTCAATCTGCCTGACTTGCACCCCACACTGTCTCTGGTGAATCCTCTCACCCTAACCTCCCATGCCTCTGGCCAGTACCCCAACTCTTGCATGTATAAATAAATGAAATCTTAAAAATATGTTTCTGATTTTTTTCCCATATGCTAAGAATTTTGGATTATGTTCTGTAAATTTTTCAATATTATGTCATTAAAATATGTCTTGTTCAATTCAAAGGACAATTTTCATTTACTGTTCATGATTGTTTTATAGTAGGAAATTCATGTTTTATTTTCAGGCTACAAATTCTGATCACCATTCTGTGTGCTATGATTCCAATGTTAGTCCTTTTTGAAAATTTTTTGAAGTTGTAAATTAATTCAACATGGGGCTTGACTGGTGGTCTCAAAGCCTATGGATGCGTATAGTCATGTACATGCATGCATAGTTGGAGATGAGACCAAGAATACATACATATAGACACACACGTACAGGACCACTGTATTCATCTTCCTTTTCTCAGTGATTTATTTTTCCTCACATGCTCCTGAGACTATTGTTTTTTTTTTCATTTAGCTCTGGGAAACTGGAGAATGGGGTGGGATGATAAAGGGAAGTAAAAGACAGTAAAGATTTATCAGCAGTCATAGGTCTGTAACTATTCTGGTAAGAAAGAATAGTTCTTTTCCCCTCAGAGTTCTAGGTGCCTGCCCAACTAAACATAGGTAAAATTCTGCAAGACCCGAAACAATGCTTGTCATTATGACTATGTGACAGCTACTATAATATTACATGGAAGACTATGGTAGGAGAGAAGATATGAGAGAGACAATTAGGAAGGAAAGAAGGAAGGAAGGAAGTGAGGGAGGAAGTGAGGGAGGGAGGGAGGAAGTGAGGGAGGAAGGGAGAGAGGAAAATATATCTGGTCATTTTTCCTACTCTAATCCTTATCTATTCTTCTCCCTCCTCAAAACAGTAAGAGCACATCTCTTGGAACTCCTTCTGTCTATACCTGCTATACATATTTGGTTTTTTGACTGCCTTTGCCTAAGGTTTGGAAATGCCAGATTTATAAAACAAAGATAAACTCACCACTAATTCAGTGGTACTTCAGCTATAATTCTCTAATATGTTACCATTTATGTTTTCATGTATTCAGTTTGATGTATTCTCTTCAAGATTTACAGTTTCAAGGCCCCGTTTGGACTGGTAAGATCCTGAACCCCCATTTGGGAAGGAACCAGAGAAATCTGGCATTCTCCTGACCTTATAGGGGACTCCACCTACACCTGTCCAGAACATTAGATGTCTTATGACTTCTTCCAGACCCCACCAGTAGCTGTACAGATCAGTGAGTCTTCAGATTCCCATTGGGGAGGGTACTAGAGCAGCTAGAGGCTTCAGGAGACACTGCATGACCCCCCCATGCATGCCTAGTCCAGCAGAAACCTCACAACATTGTGTAGGACACCATCAATGCCTGCCTGGACTTACAAAGACCTTTTGACTTTCCACACAATCCTTGACAGCATCTGTACAGACTGATGAGAGCCCAGACCCACATAAGAGAGTGAACCAGAGTAGCAAGTGACTTTATGACCTCCCAGGAGACCTTACCAGAAGTTTTCTCAGAGCTGAGAATCCTGATCAGTGGGAAGGAGGAGCCATGCTCAGAGGAAACCTCACATACAACAGCTGGGTTACAAAGCTAATAAGGGGCAGAAGGGAAAACCCAAAAAATTACAACATGAGTCTCTAAGGGATTAATACAACACAGGGAGAACATATCCCCAAAACCCCAAGTCATAGACACGGGAGCCATTTTCTCCCTATTATATAGAGTTTACAATTGCAATGATAAAGGAATTCAAATAAATGAAAAAAAAAAACAAAAGAAAACAACAACAAATACGTGCCCTTAGAAATGAAAACCATGAAATGAAGGGAGAATATAAAGCTCTAAATAAGATAAAAAGGAGTTTCAGAATTTCAAAATAGAAATACAGGAAGAAAAAAAAGCTCAAGAAGTAGAATAGATTGAGTGAAATGAGTCAGTGTAAAGAAGCAGATGTACAAACAACCCACCTAGAGAAAGAAAGAAATGAAATTTTAAAAAAATGAATAAACACTCCAATTATTATCCAACTCTAAGAGAAAAGGCAACATAATAAGAATAATGTGCTAATGTAAAAAAATATGATGTGTGTATGTTTGAGGTGGAATACTATTCAGTGATCAAAAATAGAAACCTCATGACTTTTGCAGCAGCATGGATGGAACTTGAAAATTTAATTGAAGTATGTCAGAAAGAAAGATATATGAAGTTCAATAAAAACTTCAAGATACACATGGTTGTGTATATTGGATGGTGTCATTAATATGCGAAATATAGATAACTAAATTAATACATAAGAAAAGCAGATATACTAACCTTTGATAGATGACTACTGAACTGAAACACCAAGGAAGGTAGGGAAGGGGGAGGAGGAGTAGAATGAGCAAAAAGAGATGGATCTAAATGGTTTTTGGTTGTAGAATATAGGTGAGTTGGTGGTAGGTGCGCAATGGTTGTAATATCTGATGGGAGTGTACCAATATCACCTCAGTTAAAAAATTAGTTTAGATGGAATACTACTCAGCAATCAAAAATGAAAAACTAGATGGATTCATAGGAACATGGATGGAACTGGAAGGGATTATGCTCAGCGAAGTAAGTCAGAAGGCAAAAGAAAAATACCAGATGGTTCCTCCCTTAGGAGGAAC
>JAGFMF010012147.1:131187-153867 GCA_019455555.1 Galemys pyrenaicus | reverse complement strand
TTTAAGCAACCCTCTATAATCCCAGCGTGAGGTGCACACCAACACCGAGTTTGCGGTCTGAAAATGAGCGAGCATGGAGAGGGCCCCCTGGGGGTCTGGGGTAGCTGGGAAAACTCCAGATGGGTGCCTGCCTCCAAGGAGAAGGGAACACAGCAGGCAATCTCATTGAGGTACCCATGACTAAAGCTCAGCACCTCCTGTGTGTCTACAGGTTTTAAGCAGCCGACCATAGTCCCATGAGAGGTGCATGCCAACAACATCTAGTTTGCAGTCTAGAACTGAGAGAGTGGGAAGAGTGCCCCCTGCAGGGCTGTGATAGCAGGGAAGTCTCTGGACAGGTGCCAGCTTCTCAGGACAGGGAACCCAGCAGGCAATCTAGCTGAGGGGCTCAAGGCTACAGCCCAGCACTTTCTGCACTGATACAGGCTTTAAGCGACCCAATACAATCCCGGTGCAAGGTGCACACCAACATAGAGTTTGCGGTCTGGAACTGAGCAAGCAGGGATAGCGAGCAGGGTAGCCCTCTGGAACTGAGGGACTGGGGAGAGGGCTCCTTGCAGGTCTGTGAGAGCAGGGAACACTCCAGATGGGCACCAGTTTCAGGGACAGGGAGCCCAGCAGGCAATCTTGCTGAGGGACTCATGGCTACAGCTCAGTGCTTCCTGTGCCTCTACAGACTTTTAGCAGCTGACTAGAACCCCAGTGCAAGCTGCGTGCCAGCACCTAGTTTACTGTCTGGAACTAAGCATGCGGGGAGAGGGCACCATAGGGTCCTGGGGTAGCTGGGGACACACCAGATGGGTGCCAGCTTCCCAGAACAGGGAACCCAGGGCTATGCTCTGCAAGCAATCTCGCTGAGGGGCTCATGTCAGTAGCTCAGTGCTTCCAGTGCTGTCACAGGCTGGAAGCTGCCCATTAGAATCCCAGCATGAGGTGCATGTCAGCACCTAATCTGTCATCTGGAACTGAGTCTGTGGGGAGAAGTCCTCCTGAGTGTCGAGGGTAGCTGGGAAAGTTCTAGACAGGTGTCATCTTCCCACGATGGAGAGCCCTGGACTAGGAACTGCAGGCAGTCTCACTGAGGGGCTCACTCCTGCAGCTCAAACACAGAGACTAGATGGGGAGATCTCCAGAACCAGGTCACCGGTGCACACCAGGACACACAACCAGACAGTGTACTCCACAGGTACAAGAACCCCAAAATAGCTGAAAAAGTGTAGCTTGACCCTGTGACCACAGCTGGAAGCTACAGACTACGCTTCCAGTGGAAGAGGGAAGAGTGCACACCAGTACCGAACTTGCCACCTGGATCTGCACATGCAAGTAGAAGGCCAACTGAAGGTCTGGGGGAGCTGGAATGCACTGGATGGGCACCATCTTTGTAGAACAGGGAGCCCTGGATTTGAGGCCACAGGCAATCTTGGGGAGAGTCTGAATCTGCAGCTCAAACACACTGAGTCAAGGTAGGTCCTCTCCAAAGCCATGACCCCTGTGTGCCCCAGGACCCACACACAGATGGGGGACTCCCCAAGAATATCCCAAAGAGATGCCTGCCAATACCAGCAAAATATTGTCACAACAAATTAGAAAACAGACAACAGAGAGAAGGAAAATATAAATAACCAAATAAGTCCACAAGTGAAAGTCACGCCACAAAAAGAAAACCAAATATAAGAATCCAACAACATCGACATGGAAGAAATATTCAGCCAATCAGAAAGAGAATTTAGAATCATCACTATGCAAAACCAGAAAAATCAACAAAAAATAATTGATGAAATGGAAACAATAATTAATAAACTGAAGAATGAAAATGAGTCATTGAAAAAGAAAGTGGAGGAGCTGCAGGAATATAAGGAAAGCAGTAGAAACAGAATGGAAAAGTGGAAAAAAGAATCAATATTCTTGAAGATACAGAAATACAAAGAACCAAAATAGAAAAGGACAGGGAAGTTGAAAGGAAAAAAAAAATGAAGAAACGCTATGAGATCTCTCGGACACCATTAAGAAAGGAAATAATATGAGAATTATTGGAATACCTGAGGGGGCCGAGCAAAATAAAGGAAATGAAATCTATTTAAGGAGATATTTGAAGAGAATTTCCCAACCTTAAAAAAGGAGATGAAAATAGAAATACAAGAAGCAAGTCACACCCCGAAATTTTACGAGAGAAAGAGAAATACAGCAAGACACATAATAGTAAAGCTCCCAAGAATCCAGGACAAAGAGGCAATAATGAAACTGTCAAGGGGGAAAGAACAGCTAACATATAAAGGGAAACCCATAAGACTAACATCAGACTTCTCTGAAGAGACACTTAGGGCAAGGAGATAATGGAGGGACATATTCAAAAAACTTCAAGACAACAAATTCCAACCATGGATTCTCTATCCCACAAAGCTTTCCTTCATATATGAAGAAAAAATATGGACTTTCCCAGAGAAACAGAAACTCCAGAAATTCAGCATGACCAAATCCCCACTCCAAAAACATAATGCAAGAAGAAGTAAAACCAAAACCAACAGAAGAATGAATAGGAGGAGCAAAATAAGGCAAAGGAAAACAAACCACAAAAAGACAAAATGGTAAATACAGGTGATAGCGTATCATTATTAACTTTAAATGTAAATGGACTAAACTCAGCAGTAAAAAGGCACAGAGTAGCAGGCTGGATTAACGAACTATAGAAATGATCCCTGAAAGTATAGTCTTAGCAGGCTGGATTAAAAATCACAAGCCAACCTTCTGCTGTCTCCAGGAAACACATCTAACCACAGAAGAGAAACATAGGTTGAAAGTAAAAGGTTGGAAAACAATCCTACAATCTAATGGACCAAAACAGAAAGCAGGAACAGCCACACTTATATCAGACAAAACAGACTTCAAATTAAAAAGGATAAAAAAAGACAAGGAAGGACACTACATAATGATCAAAGGCACAGTAAATCAAGAAGACATAATACTCATCAATATATATGCACCAAATGAAGGATCACCAAAATATATCAAACAATTATTATCATCTATTAAATAAAACATTAAAGAAAATACATTTATAGTAGGAGATTTCAACACCCCACTCTCACCAATGGACAGATCGACAAGACAAAAAATAAACAAAGAAACCAGAGCCCTAAGTAAATAACTAGAACTCATGAGCTTAATAGAATATATAGGACACTACACCAGAAAAAATCAGAATATGCTTTTTACTCAAGTGCACATGGATCATATTCCAGAATGACCACATATTGGGACAAAAGACCAATATCAACAAACAGTGGGATCAAATCATTCCAACTATATTCTCTGACCATAAAAGCATCAAACTAGAAATTAATCATGAAAAGAAGAGAAGAATCCTACCCATGTCGTGGAGATTGAAACCCATACTACTAGAAGTTCAGTGGATTGTGGAGGATATAACAGAGGAAATTAAAAAATATTTCAAATTGAATGACAATGAAGACACCTCATTCCAGAATGTGTGTCATGCAGCAAAAGCAGTACTAAGAGGGAAGTTTATAGCAATCCAGGCTCACATCAACAAACAAGGAAAAAAAAAAAAACAAAAACAAAGAAACAATCTAATTGTCCAACATAATGAACTAGAAATAGAACAACAGGAGAATCCAAAAACCACTAGATGAAAGGAAATAATAAAAATCAAAACAGAGATAAATGAAATAGAAATCAAAAACACAATCCATAAAATAAATGAAACCAATAGTTGGTTCTTTGAAAAAAATAAACAAAATAGATAAACCTCTAGTCAGACTAACAAAGGAAAAACTGGAAAAATCACAAATAAGTAAGATCCCAAATGAAAGAGGGGAAATCACAACCACCCAGAAGAGATTAAAAGAATAATCAGGCAATCTATGAACAACTATATGCTAACAAGTTCAACAATTTAGAAAAGATGGAAAAGTTTCTGGATATATATAACCATCCATGGGCCTCCCAGGTGGCGCAGTGGGTTAAGCAACGCACTATGAAGCAAGCTGCAGCCACTGCAGAACGAGTTCGATCCCTGCTGCCGGCCAGGAAGGGGACCCACATGGCGCAGTGGACCTCTCCTGCTGTGCCCGCTGCTCCCCTCAGCAGTGTACTTCAGTTGATCTGCCTGTTCTGCTCCCTGCTCTCTGTGGTGAATCCTCTCACCCCCTTCACCTCTGGCCTGTACCCCAGTGCTTGTATGCATAAATAAATGAATCTTTTTAAAAAATATAACCATCCAATACTAAATACAGAAGAAATAGAACTCCTAAATAGGCCAATTACGAGCAGTGAGATTAAAGCAATAATCAAAACAATCCCCTAAAACAAAAACCCAAGACCAGATGGCTTCACAAATGAATTCCTCCAAACATTCAAAAATGAACTATACCTATCCTACATAAACTCTTCCAAAAAATTGATGAAGAAGGAATACTACCAAATACATTCTATGAAACTAACATTACACTAATATCAAAACCAAATAAAGACAACACAAAGAAAGAAAACTATAGGCTAATCTTTCTAATGAACACCGATGCAAAAATCCTCAATAAAATTTTAGCCAACAGAATCCAACAAAGCATCAAAGGGATAATATATCATGACCAAGTGGGATTTATTCCAGAAGCTCAAGGATGGTTCAATATCAAAAAATCAATCAATGTAATCCAACACATTAACAAAAGGAAGGATAAAAACCACATGATCATATGTATTGATGCAGAGAAGGCATTTGACAAAGTTTGACATCCATTCATGATGAAGACTCTTGAAACCCTTGGGATAGAAGGACCTTATTTCAACACAATAAAAGCTACATACAACAAACCCACAGCCAATATTATCCTCAATGGTGAAAAACTGAAAGCATTCCCTTTAAGATCAGGAAAAAGACAAGGATGCCCACTCTCTCCATTAATATTCAACAATGTACTGTAAGTCCTAGCCAGAGCAATAAGACAGGAAAAAGACATACAGGGCATCCAAATAGGGAAAGAAGAGGTAAAGCTATCACTATTTGCAGATAATATGACAATATACTTGGAAAACCCTAAAGGCGCCACAGAAAATCTAATTAAAACAATCAACCAGTTTAATAAAGTAGAAGGTTACAAGATCAATGCACAAAAGTCAGTAGCCTTCCTATATACAAAAAAAAATCTGAAGAAGAAGAAATTAAGAAAAATATACCTTTTACAATTGAAGCTAAAAAAAATCAAATATCTAGGAATCAAACTAACAAAAGAAACAAAAGACCTATATAGAGAAAATCATAAAACATTGTTAAAAGAAATAGAAGAGGACACAAAGAAACAGAAAGGTATCCCTTCCTCATGGGTAGGAAGAATCAACATTATCAAAATAACCATCCTCCGAAAAGCAATTTACAGATTCAACGCAATCCCAATAAAAATCTCAATGAAATTCTTTAGGGAAATAGACCAAATATTGATGAAATTCATATGGAGACACAAAAAACTCCTATAAGCTAAAGCCAAAGACAAAAAAGGAGAATGGAGGTATCATACTCCCAGACTTCAAATTCTCTGACAAAGCAACAGTTATTTAAACAGCATGGTACTGGAACAAGGACAGACACTCAGAATAATGGAACCGTATAGAAAGCCCAGACGTAAAACCACAAATATATGGACACCTGATCTTTGAAAAAGGAGGAAAGAATATTCAATGGAACAAGGACAGCTTATTCAATAAATGGTGCTGGCAAAACTGGTCGGCCACATGCAAGAAAATGAAACTAGACCACTACCTTACACCATGTACAAAAATCAGCTCAAAATGGATAAAATATTTGAATGTAAGACCTGAAACCATAAAATATATAGAAGAAAACAGGTAAAATACTACAAGACATATATCTCAGTAACACCTTTGAAGATGTATCCAACAAAGCAATAAAAATGAGAGAGAAGATAAACAGATGGGACTATATCAAGTTAAAAAGCTTCTATACAGCAAAAAAAAAATTAACCAAAATGAAAAGACTTCCCAGTGATTGGGAACAAATCTTTGCACCCCATACAACAGACAAGTGACTGATCTCAAAGATATACAAAGAAATCATAATATTCAAGAAAATCAAAGCAAACGACCCAATACAAAAATGGGCAGAAGAACTTAAAAGACACTTCTCAAAAGAGGACCTACACATGGCCAACAGGCATATGAAAAAATGCTCAACATCCCTCATAATCAGGGAAATGAAAATCAAGACCACAATGAGGTACCACCTTACACCAGTAAGAATGACACACATCAAAAAAAAAAACAACAACAATAAGTGTTGGCGAGGATGTAGAGAAAAAGGAATTATACTACACTGCTGGTGGGAATGCAAGTTAGTCCATATGGAAGAACATATGGAGGTTCCTTGGTCTACTAGAGATGGAACTACCCTATGATCCAGCTATCTCACTCCTAGGGATCTACCCAAAGGACACAAAAACACTGATCCAAAAGAGCACCTGTACCCCCATGTTTATTGCAGCACTATTTATTATTGGTAAGACCTGGAAACAACCCAAATGCCCAAAAGTAGAGGACTGGATCAAGAAGATGTGGTACATATATACAGTGGAATACTATTTAGTAATAAAAAATGAAAAACTAGGGACATTTATAGAAACATTTATGGAGCTAGAAGGAATTATACTCAGTGAAATAAGCCAGAAGGCAAGAGAAAAATATCGGATGACCTCACTTTTAGGAGGAATGTGAAAGAACAACCACAACAAATTATAAAAAAGAAGAAAATAAAACATAAAAAAACAAACAAAACAAGAGAAAGCTCAAGGAAATGGGCAATCATAACCAAAAACAAACAAACAAGTAAAAACTCAATAAGATCAAGATCAAAGATAAACCAAAGGGATCATGGGGTGGGCAGGGGGAATGGAGGGAAAATATGGGAATGAGGGCATAAAGAGCACAAGGGACTGAGGTGCATGGGTGAAATGATGGTGTGAACCCCCGGGGGACTATAAATTATGTCAAATACAATTAAATAAATCCAATAAAATAAAGAAAAGAAAATACTCTTGCAAAAAAAGTGTATTCATTTGCTTACTTAGTCTAAGTCTTTACTTAACAGTACAGTTTCATTGTTGATTTTCTATTTGATTTGTATATCGATGCTACTGGGATGCCGAATTCCAATGACATTATTATTTTGCAAATAATATCTGTTTTTAGATTTATAAATAATTTTCTCGTATATTTTGGTATCTCTCCTTTGGTGCATATATATTGATGAATGTTATGTCTTCCTGATATAGTGATCTCTTCATCATTATACAATGTATACCCTTGTATCTTGTTACCTTTTTTAATTGGAAGCCTATTTTATCTGACAAAAACATGGATGTGAAAACCACTTTATGGCTCCTATTTGCTTGTGGATTTGTTTTCCCACAATTTGCTTTGATTTACACTTAAATTTAGAGGTAACATAGGTCTACTAGAGATAATAGAAAATTGTGTATTGTTTTCTTGTCCAACCAGCCACTCTATCATGTCACTTTTGTGGTATGTTTAGTCCAATTACAGGTTATTAATATATAAACATTTTATTTTTAGTTTTCTGTGTTTACTCATATTTCCTTATGTAATTTTATGTGGATTATGTTTTAGATGGAAGATCTCCTTTAAATGTTTCTTCTAGGGGAGATTTACTATTTCAAACTCCTTTAGCTTTTGCTTGTCTGGGAAGGCCTTTATTTCTCTATCTTTTTAAAAATATTTTACTTAGTTATGCATACAAGAACTGGGGTACAGGCCAGAGGGATCAAGAGTGAAAACAATCACCAGAGATAGAGTGGGAAGCAGAACAGGCAGATTGACTGAAATACACTGCTGAGGGGAGCAACAGGTGAGACAGGAAAGGTCTGATGCCCCTGTGGGCCACCTCCCTGGCCAGGGATTGAATTCATGCTGCAGTGGCTGAAGATGTTTCATAGTGCAGTGCGAAGATGTTTCATAGTGCAGTGCTTAAGCCCTTGCACCACCATGGAGTCCATATTTTTTTACCAAATGAAAAAGTGTCTTGTAGAATATAGTATTCCTTGCTGGCAGTTTATATTAGAGGTTTTTGAATACATCATTCTATTCTCTTCTTGCCTGTAGAGTTTAAACTGAGAAGTCTGATGTTCTCCTCACAGTGCACATATATATAACTAACCTATTTTTCCCACATAGTCATGTTCAATATTCTTTATTTTGCTTAAATTATTACTAATTTAACTACTATTTGTCTTATGTTTCTCATTGCATTTAGGAAAATAGTTATTCTTATAACTTCATGGGTTTGTATATGTAATTCCCTACCCACATGTGGGACATATTCCTCCATTATTTCCTTGAAGGTGTTCTTTCTTATTGTTTTAAATATTTAGATTCTCTTCCTCAGATCACCTGGGTCTTTAGATCATATTGCAAAATTATTTAGTTCTAATAATCACAAAGATCCAAATAGATCTTTTTGGATCTTTGTGATTATTAGAAGATTATTAGATCATTAGAAGATATATTCCTCTACTATGGCACAGAATTCAAACTTGCATTCATAAAGAAATTTAAAGTTTCATCCATCAAAAATAACCAAATTCAGGCCATCTGCAGCAACATGGGTGGAACTTGTAAGCATTATGCTGACCAAACTAAGTAAAAAGGAAAAAGATAGCTATCAGATGGTTTCACTTACAAGTGTAATATACAGAGAAACCAAACAAAATTTCAAGAAAAAGACTAAATTAGCGATTCAACCATGGACCTGACGTGTACAGCAAGGGAGGGAGTAGGAATGGGGTTAAAACAGAGAAGGAAAGAACACAGACACTATTGTGATAGTTAATGCATGAAATGGTGGTGGGAGAACTATGGGGACTGCACCTGAAGGGAGGAATTAAATTAAAAAAAAAAACTAGAAAGAGAAATTTAAAGAACTTAGAGGAGACTCAGAAAATTGGTTCAAGGGTATACAGGAAAATATATAAAATGAAATCAATATGCTAAAAACAAAAACAAAATAAATGAACAGAAAATAGAAACTGGTACTGTAAAGAAAGGGGGGTGGGAAGAAATGGAAAGACAAGAAAAGATTAAAAGAGGAGATGAACAATACTATGGAAATCTATAGAAGTAGAATAAGCCAAAATGGAAGAGAAAAATCATTGAATTTGAAGGTATGAATTTACAAAGTAAAGATGGAAGAAGAAAAAGGAACAAAGTGAAAAATGAAGAAAAAATTTTGAATTATGCTACTCCATTATCAAAGTCAATATAGACATAATTGTTATCCAGAAGGGGAAGAGAGACAAAAAGGAACAGAGTACATACTAACATAAATATTAGAAAAAATTATCAAATTTGGAAAAGGAAATAAAGTATGCAGATTTGAGTAACTAAGACAACAAAGGGGTACCTAACAAAATGAGACACAAATCAAAACATATAGTGGTGAAGCTTCAAAGATTTCGAGACAAAGGAAGAATATTGAGTTGGTAAGGGAAAAAAAGCAGATAAGCTATAAAGGAACTCAGATCAGGTTAACATCAAACTTCTCTGAAGAAACAAAGTGAGCAAAAAGAGAACAGAATAATGTGATTGAAAAATTTATAAATAAAATCTGTCATCCAATAAAACCATGTCTTGTATGGCTCCTTTTAAAATATGAAGACATAATGGCCTTTTCAGACAAAAAAAAACTAAAGGAATTTGAAAAGACTAGATCACCATCCAAGAACTATTGAATGGAACTCTACTAACTAAACACATAAAAAGAACTACAAAAAATAATTACCAAGATGGTAAAGACTTTTACCATTACACACTTCCGCATATCAATAGTCATTCTAAATGTAACAGGCTGATCTTACCAAGTAAAATATAGAGAGATGGATTGAGAAAAAGATTCAAACCTTCTAATATCTAAAGCAAGGATGCCTGAGCTCCAAGATATTCATAAGCGCAAGTTAAAGGGTTAAAAAAAATCCTATCAGGGAAAGGGACCCAAAAGAAGTATGAGATAGCCATATTTACATTAGACAAAAATAATTCCAGTTTCAAAAGATAACAAGAGACAGGAATGGACAATATAAAATGATTAAGGGAAGAACATATCAGGAGGACATAACCCTTAATAATATATATTCACCAAATAAAGGAAAACCAAAATATTAGGCAACTACTATCAACTCAAAAAACAAACATTGGAAAGAAGAAATTTGCACTAGGATATTTCAACACCAACTTTCACTGACTGACAAATCCATGAGACAAAAATATGAATTTCATAAAATCTCTAAACAAAGAATTAGACCAAATGAAGCTATATACATCGATAGAACATCCAGATCACAGAATACACATTTTTCTGATGTGTACATACTACATTCTCCAAGACTGGTCATATGTCGGGTCACAAGATAATTATAAACAAATCCATTAAGAATGAAGTCATACCAAGTAATTTCACAGACCATAAAGGTAACAAATGAGAAATCAGATACAAAAAAAAATAGAGGAATTTGTTAATAGCTGGAGCCTGAAAAACACTATGGAAAGATATATGGATCAATTAGTAAATCAAAGATGAAGTAAAAAAAATACCTTGAGACAGATGACAATGAGGGCATAACCTTACAAAACAGACAGAACACAGCAAAAGCAATATTAAAAGGAAGTATATAGCAGTACAGGCCCACATTAAGAAACAAGAAAGAGCCCAAATAAAAAACCTTGTCTTCAATCATGGGAAACTAGTAAAAAAGAACTGAAAAACTTCAAAGCCAGTAGAAGAAAGGATATAAGAAAAAACCAAGCATAATTAAATTAAATAGAAAATAAAAAGTCAATTCAAATGATCTGAAAACAAAAGATGGTTCTTTGAAATAATTAACAAATTAGACAGAAATAGTTGGCTCAGTAAGTACAAATAAGATAAAACATTATTAGAATGAAAAATGAAAGGAGTTGCAGCAGATACAGCAGAAATTTATAATACAAATAACAAGTTACTGTGAGCATTTATATGGAAATTAGTTCAACAATATAGATTAGATGAACACAGAATTACATGATCATCCAAGACTGAAAAGGATACAAAAAGAAAACTTGAACCAACCAATTACAAGAAAGGAAATTTTAACAGTAATTTCCTTATAAACAAAAGTACAGCACCAGATGACTTCACTTGTGAGTTCTACCAAACTTTCAATGATGAAATAATACTTATCCTGCTCAAACTATTTTAAAAAGTTGAGAAAGAAGGACTATTTCAAAGACTTTTTATAAAACCAGTTTAAGGCTAAAATGAAAACCACACAAAGACAACACAAAAAAGAAAACTTCAGAACAATTTTCCTTATGAACATACACACAAAATTCATCAATTAAAATTTAACAAGCCAAATTCAACAATGCGTTAAAAGGATTAAACAAATTGACAAAGTGGGATATAAACCGGGAACACAAGGTTGGTTTAACATCCAACATAAATCAATGTAATTCACCACATTAACAAATGAAAGGTAAAAACCACATGATCATATGAACACATGATAAGAAAGTATTTGACATATGCAAATAAATTCCTCATATATGTATAATTAAATCTAGTAAAACAGAATAAATGGATCATATCTTAACATAATAAAAGTCATAGGTGATGAACCCACAGCTAACATCATTATTAACTCAGAAAAACTCAGTCTTTCCAGTAAGATCCTGTAGAAGTCAGATGTCCACTTTAACCACTATTAGAAACCTTACCTAAAGCAATTAGAAATGAGAAAGTAATAAAAGGAATCCAAATTCGGAAAGAAGTAAAACTATACTTTTTTGAAGATGATATGGTAATATATATGAAGAACCCTAAAGATTCCTTAGGAAAAAAGCTTAAAAAATAAACCAACTCAGAATAGTAGTAGGTTGAAATATCAACATACAAAAATCAGTTGTTTTCATAAACGCAAATATTTAGCTAGAAGAAGAAATTAAGGAAGGCATTCCATATTCAATCACATGCAGTAATTTAAATAGGTGGGAATTAACCTAAGAGGTGAAGGACCTATATAAGGAAACATATAAAACATTGTTAGAAGAAACAGAAGACATACACACAAAAATGGAGATATACCCCTGTTTACAGATAAGAAAACTCAAAATTGTGAAAATAGCAATCCTAGACAAAGCAATTTCAGATTCAGTGCAATCCAAATAAAAATTTCAAGGGATTTATTCAAGGAAATGTCAAAAATATTACTGAAATTAATATGAACAATAGATAGGCAAAATTCTCTTGAAAAGGAGGGGGGAAGTGATTGTACCCTTATTCCAGATTCAAAATATAGGATGGGGGGCCCTGCCTGGTGGTGTAAGGGGTTAAGCACCATGTTATGAAGTCATCCACAAGCACAGCAGCACAAGTTTGAGCCCTGACCAGGAAGGTTACCCACATGGCTCAGAAGACCTGTTCTGCCTCACCTGCTGTTCCCTTCAGCAGTGTACTGCAACCTGCCTGTTCTGTTCCCCACTCCATCTTTGGTGAATCCTCTCACCCCCCACACCTCTGGACTATACCCCGGTTCTTATATGCATAAATATTTTAAAAATATACAGGCTAAAGCTAAAATAATCAATACATCATGTTACTGAACAAAAACAAACACACAGACAAATGGAATAGAGTTTAGAGCTGAAAAATAAAATGACACATATGTGACAGATAACTGATGACAAAGAAATGATAAACATGCACTGGAAAAAGTAAAGCTTGCTCAATACATAATGCTGGGAAAATTGGACAAGTATATGCAAAAGAGGAATATCTATCTCACACCATTTAATGAAATCAACTCAGAATAGATAAAAGGCTCAGACACAAAATTTGGTCATAAAATACATTTTAAAATGTAGGTAAAATACTCTATAATATAAGTTTCAGAGATATTTGTTGATTTCTCCCCATTAGCAAGGAAAGAAAATGAAAATATAGACAATTTTGACATTAAAAGAGACTATAGGGCCTCCCTGGTGGTACAACGATTTGAGCACAGCACTGTGAAGCATCTGCGGTACAGCAGTGTGAGTTCAATCCCTAGCCAGTGAGGGGACCCACATGGTGCAACAGACCTCTCCTGCCTTACCAGCTGTTCCTCTCAGCAGTGTATTTTGGTTGATCACTGTCTCTGATGAATCCTTTCACCTCCCATGCCTCTGGCCTGTACCCCAGATCTTGTGTGATAAATAAATACATCTTTTTAAAAAATTAAAGTGACTATAACCCAAAGAAGAGACACCCTACTGAATGAAAATATTTTTATTACATACATCTGATAAAGGATTAATTTTGTATATATACAAAGAGTTCATACAACTTAACAAAAGGTAAACAAAGAACCCAATAAAAAGTGAGGAGAATGTTAAATAAGCACATCTCCAAAGAGGAAATACAAATCACCATTAAACAAATGAAAAAAATGTTCATCATCAGTAATGATCAGGGAAAAGCAAACCAAAACCACAATGAGATACTACATCACTCTATGAGAATGACCCATATTAAAAATGACCAAAAACAAGTAGAGGTGAAGGTTTGTAGAAAAACAACCATTCTTATACTGTTGGTGGGGATGCAGACTGGTTCAGATCCTATAAAAGCAGTGTGGAATTTCCTCAATATACTAAACATGTACCTGTCATGTGACCCAGCAGTTCCTTTCCTAATGGTCCACTTGAAGAATATGAAAACACTAATTTTCAAGTTACCAGCATTACTATGTTTATTGCAGTGCTGTTTATAATAGTCAACATCTGGAAACAACTTAAGTATCCACAACCTGGATCAAGAATATGTGGTGATAACCTACTGGCCCCCTTCTCCAACCCATATATGTAGCTGCCAGATATCTGGATCATTTACCAGCCCCTGATCAACTTGCCTTCTCAAGATGAGCCATAAGGCTATCTCTAGACTTATGATCGAACAACAGGTACTGAACTCCCAACAGTATACCAAACCTCTTGTGGTCCTAATTGCCATGCCACCAAATGTGTAAGTGCCCAGTTCATTTTGAGAGTGAGACCTTCACACAAGAAAAGGCCCAAGTAAAGAGGAACAAGCCAAAAACAAGCCATGGGGAGAAAGAAAGGTATACATGGCAAATACATTGCCCAAGGGGACAATAAGCCACAAACATAAAAGAAAAAAGTGCTCCAATATCAAGTCACAAAGACATGGAACAGCTTTTCTTCAGATCATGTACGGAATTAAAATATTCATAATTTAGGAAATTAAAGAATGGGAACTCAGGATAGCTGTTTAGAAAACTCAGAAAAGCAATTTAGAGGTGTTCAAGAAAATTCATAAGATTAAATCAATGCTGTGAGAATCACAGTCATTGATCATAATATAGAAACTGAAATGTTAAATAAGAAAATAATAGAAATACAAAAGTAAAAAGATCAAAAGGAAAGATGAAAATTCAGGTAAAAGCCAAGGAAATGGATTAAACCAAATGGAAGAATAAATCAGAGAGCTTGAAGATGCACATCAGATAAGAGACAAAGGTGAAAGAGAGGTACAAAAGGAAACAATATGTAAAAAAAAATTGTGAGAATTTTTTGTACCATGAGGAAAGGAAGTACATTAAAAAAGTAGGTATCCTGGAAGGAGAAGAGAGAGAAGGTAACCAAAAAGTGATTGAAAGGAGTAATAGAAAAAAAAAACTCCTCAAACTTGAAGAAGGAAATGAATATACAAATACAGGAAGTCACAAGAACAACACATTACCAAAACAAAAAGAGATCTACAGCAACATACTTAGTAGTAAAATATCCAAGAATCCAAGATATTTTTTTAAAAAAGCACAAAACTATAATTAATCTGACAAAGGGGAAGAAACAGATGACCTATTAAGGAAACCCAATGAGACTAACATTAGACTTCCCTGAAGAAAACTCTGGGTAAGAAGGGAATGCAGCAACAAGTTTAAAAAAAAATCTCCATGATAAAATTTCCAACCATGAATACTGTATCCTACAAAGGTACACTTCAGATATGAGGAAGAAAGCAAACATTAGAGAACCTGGAACCAAGAAACCACTTGAACAGAAATATTGAAAGAAGCCTTAGTATTTGATCCAAACAGAGTAATAAACACACAAAAAGCTGAATAAACAATTAAATAAATTCACAAAACTAAACACAAACGTGCAGTAATGAATTTTCATATGTTAATAATCACTAAAAATGTAACTGAATTGAACTCATTAATAAAAAGTTTCAAAGTGGATCAATTAATAGAATCCAACTATCCCCTGTCTCCAGGAAATACACCTAAGCGCCAAGAATAAACTAGAATAAAAACGAAGTAATGTAAACAATTTTACAAGCAAATGGTTCTCAGAGGAAGGCAGGGATAGCCATACTTATATCAGATAAAATGAAACACCAATTGAAAAATATAACAGGAGACAGGGATGGACATTATAATGATTAAAGAAACAATATAAAAGGATGACATAACACTCATTAATGTATATTAAATGAAGGAACACCAAAATACATTAGAAAATTACTATTAAGACCAAAGTCAGACATTGGCAAAACTACAAATATGGCTGGAGATATCAACATCCCACTTTCACCAATACAAAGACTGAGAAAGAAAATAAATAGGGACACAATTACCCTAAACAAATAGCTAGATCATATGGGTTTAATATACTGGGGGATCACAAGTCAAGCATCAACAAATTTGTGAAGATTGAAATCATACCAAGTATTTTCTCTAACCATAAAGTTATCAAACTAGAAATCAACTCCAATAAGAAAACAAGGAAATCTCGGGTCTCCGTAGTGGCACAGGTGTTAAAGACAGTGCTATCAAGCTATTGCCAGCCACTATAGCATGAGTTCAATCTCTGGCCAGGGAGCTGACCCACATGGCATAGCAGACCTCTCCTATCTTGCCTGCTGCTCCCCTCAGCAATGTATCTCAGTTGATCTGTCAATTTTGTTCCCCATTCTATCTCTGGTGAATCCTCTCACCCCTTATACCTCCATCCTATACCCCAGTTCTTATATACATAACTAAATAAATATTTTTTTAAAAAAAGAAAACAAGGACATTGTCAAATACTGAATAATAAACAATTGAAAGGCCACTTGGGTAATGAAGAAATCAAGGGAAAAGACAAAAAAAAAATACATTGACAAAAATAATAATGAGGACAAAGCCTTTCAAACCATATGTGTTACAGCAAAAGCAGTACTAACAGAGAATTATATAGCAATATAGACCCACATTAAGGAACAAGAAAGAACCCAAATTAACAACTTTGTCTCATCTCAAGGAATTAGGAAAGGAAGGGAAAAAGTCAGTAAAGGAAGTAAATACAAATTAAATCAGACATAAATTAAATAGAAATTTAAAAAATAATGATGCAAAGAATCAATGAAACCCAAAACTGGTTCTTTGAAAAAAATAAACAAAACTGATTAACCTCTAGCTAGTCTCCCTAAGAAAATGATGGAGAAAATTAACATAAATAGACCAAAAACAAAAAATGAGAAACAGACTGCAAAAATTCAGAGGATAATCTGTGATTACTATTAATATTTATATGCAAACAAATTTTATAACCTAGAGTAGATGGACAGGTTCTTTGAATTTTACAATCATATATGACTGAATAAGGAAAAAATAGAAAGCCTGAACAAACTAATCCTAAGGAAGGAAACTAAAATAGTAACCAAAACTCTCTAAATAGAAAATTTCACAACAAGATGACCTCACAAGTGAGTTCTGCCAAACTTTCAAAAATAAGCTAATTCCTATTGTGTCCAGAATCTTTCAAAAACTTGTGAAAGAAGGAATTCTTCCAAACACATATTACATGCTAATAACAAAGCCAAAGACAAAACAAAGAAAGCAATAGACTAATCTCCCTAATGAAAATTTGCAAAGTCCTCAATACAAATTTAGCAAGCCAATTCCATTAATGTATCAAAAGGACTGTATATCATTACCAGTGTGATGCATACCAGAAACACAAGGATGATTCAACAGTCAAAAAACAACCCACATAATTCACTACATCAAAACAAAGGAAAGAAAAACCACAAGATCAGTTCAATAAATTCTGAGAAAACATTTGATAAGATTCAGCATCCATGCTTGATGAAAACTCTTGAAAAACTATGGATAAATAGACTATAATTAACGTAATAAAAGCCACATATAACCAATCCACTTGTAGTATCATTTTTATATTTATACATTACATATTTTATTTTAAAACATAAAATTATTTAAAACATAGTATATATTGCTTTTACAGTGTTGTACATCCATGATCTTTTTCAAATCCAAAGGAAACACCTATGCCTATAAAATGCTGTCTTCTCATACTCCCTTACCTCCCCACTTCTATTACATATCTTAATAATTAATATAAACTGAATCATACAATATGTGACATTTTGTGTCCATCTTCTTTTACTTAGTATGTTTCCAAGATTCATCCACACTGTAATAATATGTATTACTACATCATTCCTTTGTACACATGAATAATATTACATTTTCTGTATATACCACTATTTATTCATTCATCAATTGATAGACATAAGGATTGGGTTTACTTTTGGCGCTACCAGGGAGGGTTCAGAGAAAGACATTCTATTTATAATCTCACCAAAAGTATTAGATGCTTAGAAAAAAAAATTCAACCGAAGACATAAAGCCACTTTACAAGGAAAAAATATACAAACTGTTAAAGAAAATAAAGGCACAAAGACATAGAAAGGTTTTACCTTGTAATTATATCTAAAATAATTCACAAATTCAATGGAATTCCAATGGCATTCTTTAAAGTAATGGAATGAATATTACTGAAATTCATATGGAGCCACAAAAGCCTTGAATACCAAAGTTTTCTTGTTAAAATAGGAGAAAAATAGAAGCATAATACCTTCAGACTTCAAACTATACTATAAAGCCATAATAATTAGAGCAGTGTGGTACTGGAAGAAAAACCAAACAGACCAATGCAATAAAATTGAGAGTTCAGATATTAAACCACACATTTATGGCCAACTAACCTACAATGAGGAAGTGAACTATGTGGAAGAAAGAAAGTCTCTTAAATAAATGATGCTGGGAAAACTGGACTGGCATATGCATAAACATTAAATTAAACTGCTGTCTCACACCATAAATGAAAATCAACACAAATTGGGTCAAAGACTTATATGTAAGTTCTGAAACTTACATATAATATACAAAAGATACATAAAAAACACCATGGCATAAACTTCAGAAACATCTTGTAGGACTCTTCTGAAGGAACAAAGAACACAAAAGAGAATACAAACTCTTGGACTACATCAAACTGAATAATTTCTGTATATCAAAGTGATAGTACCAAAAATTAAGAGATACCCCTACTGAATGGAAGAAAATATTTTCTTATCATACAAGAGTTTTATAACAAAGATCTTCTATGAGTTTATACAACTCAATAAAAAGAAAACAAAGAGCCCCATCAAAAAAATCAGAAGAGCTCAACAGGCTGCACACCAAAGAAGACATGCAGATAGCAAAAAGTCATGGGAAAAAATGTTCATCATCATTTCTTATCAGGGAAATTCATATCAAAACCACAATGAAATACCACCTTACCATATGAGAGTGGCTCACTTCTTGGTAAGGCTATGGTAAAAAATGAACCCTCTAACACGGTTTGTGGCAATATAGACTGGTCCAGTCCCTTGGAAAATTTTATGGAGGTTTCTTAAATACTAAAAATGGATATATTATTTCCCAGAAATTCTGCTCTTAGGTATGTACCCTAAGAACATAAAAAGCACTAATTCAAAACAAAACCTGTACATCTATGTTAATCATAGCACTGTACAATATGTAATATATGGAAAAAAGTTAAATGTCCCCAACAGATGAATGGATCAGGAAGTTGTGGTACTACTGGTAGTAATGCACAGTGTTTCAGTCCCTATGGAAAGCAGTAAGGTGTTGTCTCAAAATATTAAATGGATCTATCATTTAACCCAGTAATTCCACCCAGTAATTCCACTCTTTGACATCAATCTAAAAAATTAAAAACCACTGATTTAAAAAGAAACTTGTACTCCCATGTTTAAGGCAGCACTATTTACTATAGTTAAACTATGGAAACAAGCTAAATGTCCCAGAATACATGAATGAATCAAGAAGATGTGGTTTAGATACACAATAGAATACTATTCAGTGATCAAAAAAGATAAACTCATGCTATTTGCAGAAACATAGATAGAACTTTAAAGCACAATGCTAAGTGAAGTAAGTTACAAACAGAAAGATAAATACTGGATGTCACTAACATGAGTTAGGTAGAGAAGTCAAACAAAAGGTGAGACAAAGACAAACCTTAAGAATTGACCATAGATCGGAGGCATCCAGTACAGGAGAAGAGGGAGATGAAAAGGGAAGGGGTGAAAATAAGAGTGAGAAGACCACATTGGACTATGAATAAGTCTACTAAGAGGGATGTAGTGGAGCAAAAGGGAAAGGGGTTCTAATGGTGTCTTCCTGGGGCTTTGGTGTTGAGTGTTGTGAAATTACATACAATTTTAGAAGTGTATCCCTATACCCTTAAGGCACACACTGTGATATAAATCAACATTACCTCAATAAATATAACTTTATAAAAATTTGAGGGAAAATATGGTAAAAATACACAATGGAACCTGACTATATCTATGAAAAAACACATTAAAATATATTATCAAAAGTCAAAGACAAGGAAAGAATTTACAAAGTAGCAAGAGAAAAGAGTGCATCACTTATAATGGAAACTCCCCACCCCCCATAAGACTATCAGATGATTTCACAGAAAAAACAAAACAAAACAAAACATACTTCAGTCCAGTAAAGAATGAAACAGTATTTTTAAAGTGTTGAAAACAAAAGGTCAACTAAGAATTTTGGACCCAACAAAGCTGTTCCTCAGAAATAAGTGAGAAATTGAGTTTCATAAAGAAAAAATAGTTGAGAGTGATCATCACCACTAAACCTGCCTTGCAAGAAATGCTAAAGGAAATTTGTTGTAGAGAAAGTAAAACTATGCTAATTAAATCATGGTGCAAACCTCACTGGAATGGTACATATATAATCAAATTTATAATCTGTAATATGATATTGGTGGTTTATAACCCATTTATAAAACTAATTTAAATTTAACTATAATTTACAACTTAAAACATAAACCTATTGAAAATATCATAACTTTAATATTCTGTAAGATATATAAAAATTAAAAATCTGTTATTTTAACACCAATGACTTGAAATATCAGAAGGAGATGAAATAACATTGGAAAGCTTAGTGATGCATAGAAATTTTTATCAAATTTTAAAAAAATGTAAAATATTAAGATACTTTATGTAAACCTCATAGTAACCACAAAACATTTAGTAATTATACAAATGAAAATAATAAATATGTCAAAATATATAGACGCAAAAAGGCAGGATATGAAAAAATATGATCTATAAAAACAATTGATTAAAGGGCAATATTGAGTCTTAACTATAAAAGGTTTTTTAAATGTAAATAAATTTAATTATCCAATCAAAAGAGCTAGCATTGCAAAATGGATAAAGGATTCAATAATATGTTACCTATAAGTAATTTTACTTTAATCTCAAAGGCACACTAAACTAATAATGAAGAGATCAACAAAGATATGCCATACCTATGATATCCAAAAGATCCAATCAACAAATTCAGTAAAGTGGCAAGATACAAAATTAACATACAGGAAAGAAAAAAGATGGCAGATGAGTAGGATCATTGAGTCATCACTTTCTTCAGGAACACTAAAGATAGGTGTCTAGTCTGGTTAATTATTTGTGGATCTCTGTGATAAGTCCCTTGTCAGTAATATTGTGTGCAAAGATTTTCTCCCAGTTGGTGGGTTGTTGCTTTGTAGATCCACAGAAAACTAACCAGACTAAACAAAAACAAAGTGAACAATCCAGTCCACAAATGGGCAAAAGAGCTAAAAAGGCAATTCTCCAAAGAGGAAATACAAATGGCCAACAGCCACATGAAAAAAATGCTCAACTTCTCTTGTCATCACAGAAATGCACATCAAAACCACATTGAGATACCACCTCACACCAGGGAGAATGGCACATATCCAAAAAGTAGCAACAACAAATATTGGCAAGGATGTGGAGAAAAAGGAACTCTCTTACACTGCTTGTGGGAATGCAAGCTGGTCCAACCATTATGGAAAGCAGTATGGTGGTTCCTCAGTCTACTAAGAATGGAACTTCCACATGACCCAGCCATCCCACTCCTAGGAATATACCCAAAAGACACAAATACACTGGTTCAAAAGAATACCTGCACCCCTATGTTTATAGCAGCACTCTTTACCATAGGTAAGACCTGGAAACAACCTAAATGCCCCCAAACAGATGAGTGGATCGGGAAGCTGTGGTACATATACACAATGGAATACTATTCAGCACTCAAAAAAGAAAAAACTAGACACATTCATAGGAACATGGATGGAACTGGAAATGATGATGCTCAGCAAAATAAGTCAGAAGGCAAAAGAAAACTACCAGATGGTTCCTCCTCTAGGAAGAATATAAGGGAACCAAATAAGGATAAAGGAAAGGAATAAGAACAACAACAACAACAATAATAATAATAATAAAGACACAAAAACCAAAAATGAAAAGACAAGGACAAATTGGGGACACTTGGTGGGGAGTGGGCAGGGGAGGGCTTAGGAGAAGAGGGGACTGAGGTGATCGTGCACTGGTGATATGGTGATGGGGAATACATGGTGATTACAATTGATGTCAAATATATATAAATAAAGGGAAAAAAGATGTTAGATTAGAGGCCATTGAAGATATTGATGTTCATCAGAATTACCTGGAAGTATATTAATTATTACTGCCAAAACTATATTCAGTATTAACAAATCAGAATCAATAAGGCTATATTTAGATATGTTTATTTTTATCATGCTCTTCCAGTGATCCTAATCTAACAAAAATTTTGAGACCACTTGATTTAATCCCCCCTTTTCTTTTCCCATTTTATATAAAGCCAGAAAAAGGAATTTAACATTCTCAATTTAAGAAATATAACTGAAAGAATGTTCAGAATGAGAACTTGTACATCATTCTAATTTCTATCTAAAAATTACAGTTCATGCCTCCCTGGTGGTGCTCTGGTTTGAACACCACATTGTGGGTCTTCCACAGCCACTGCAGTGTGAGTTTGATGCCCCACCAGGGAGGGGACCCACATGGTGCAGCAGATCTCTCCTGCCTTGCCTGCTGCTCCTCTCAGCAGTGCATTTCAGTTCATCTGCCTGTTCTGCTCCATGCTCTGTCTCTGGTGAATCCTCTCAACCCCTGCACCTATGGTCAGTACCCCAGCTCTTGTATACATAAATAAATAATTTTTTTTCATTTTATTTCTTTATTTCAGAGTCTAACTGAGGCCCTTTCCCAATCTTTAAACTCTCTTTTTTGGTTATTTTTTTGTGCTTTTTTTAATTTTTTATTAAAATATTTTAAAATTTACATATACTTGCCATTAATTGTAATCCCCATGTATTCCCCATCAC